>JAQPZY010001494.1:1800000-2075000 GCA_029931535.1 Margaritifera margaritifera
GACCTTAAGATCGTTGTTGTAAAGCATGCTTCGAATGTTCTTGCCATATTATGATACAGTCTTAGGATCTGCCCGTTTTTCGATTACAGAGCAACCTTTTCTATCAACTGGAATGTAACTGAACTATCCAGAACCAAAACAATAACATAAACAGTGTGCTTAGACATCATCATAGCTAGGAATGTTCACATCGTGAAAATATAATGTAATATGTGAAAATATAATGTAATCTACAAAGTCTGTATAAGTATATATTCAGTATATAATGGTAAATAACTCAGTCAAAGCTTCAGGACTCAGGCAATACGATAACATCACCACAAAGAGATGTGAATATGCTTCTAACAATCAAGAATATTTTGAGATCTTGATGTTCATAGCTTATGTGTCAAATCCAATTAAAATCTGATCAGAAATGTACAATCTTGATAACAGTAAGCTCTGCCACTTGGTTGTGAGGGGTTTACTTGTTTCGAATTCTTATTGTGCTTCTGTATCATGTGTCACTGTTTGATCAATCGATCATAACAAGAACAGCATTTCTCAAAAAAGAAATGTAGTCCTTTCTTGAATCCAGGAATATGATTTAATATACATTTGAAGAAATACAAAAATAAAAAATGTAAAGTAGGGATTTGCATCCTTACAATATATATGTATTAATTGTTGGGTTTCGTGCATGTGTCTCTAGTAATTGTTATTATATTTACATCTCTAAACAGAGACAAACACATGAAGTCAAAATGAATACAGGAATTTACATACAATTATTTTCTGTAGGACACCTTCGCTACTTGATCGCAAGGTTCATATATGCACTCCATCCCCCCCCTCTCTCTCTCTCTCTGTATATATATATATATATATATATATATATATATATATATATATATATAAAGTCTATATTGAGTTTTTAATAACTAAGCCTTTCTGAGTTTCCAAACGTTTTGGCTAATTCGCCTTCATCAGTGGATTATGAATGCAAACAACTTGATGGTGTCGTTACTTATGACATCTAACGTCACAAATAAACACACAATGTGTATCACTTTTGCGGGAAATGTCAATGCAATTCAGAAAGAAAATTAAATCCTTTTGGAGACCGAGTGTTACGTTTTCTAATCCAGAAAGATTCTTTTACCAATCTATACTATTTTTTACCATACACTGTATCAATACATATCACTACATAAACACGTAAAGAGTGGTTGTTTGCTATAAAATATTTTGCATTACATTTTCTAGTTCTAATTTTAGAAAGGCTTAACTGTGGACTTTGGTATAAAGAATCTTCAGTTTGGCAAACAAAGACTGTTTTTCCACACTTCTTACAGAAAACGAAGTAAATAAGTCCTACTGATTGACAATCTATACGACCTTGAATTATATATTCTTTCCTTTCGTCCCGTAGAAATCATCTCGTCTTCAATGAGTGTCTCCCTCATAGATGAGTATAATCGCACTGCAGTAAAGTTGCAACATATGCTCATTTTAAACAATTAAAAGCTGATTTTGTACAATTTAAAAGTTGATTAAAAAACTTACATAGTATCTATATCTAGAGACAGTTCCAGATACCTTGGCGGCGCGCCTCTAGGGAGTCGATCTGCGCAAGGTATTGGGGCAGCGTATCTCATAATCTAATTGCAGTTGGGGAAAAAAGAAGTACTGGTATGCTTAGATTCTGGCATGTGGTTGGAGTAATTTTATGTTGTGTCTTCTTGTGTGGCATCCAGAAGGAATAAACACTAGCCAAAGGTTGGAGGTGGCAAGGTCCTTCTAGAGAGACATACATTATTAGGTTGATTTGACTTTCCGGTATTAGAAGCAGTCGTCAGCAAAGAGGCGGGCCTGGGATTGGACACAGTTTGCAAAGTCATGTATGCACGCGAAGAAAAGTAAACGTTCAAGTACGGTACCTTGGAGTACACCCACATCGCAGAATGTTGAGTTCTTACCATCAAGCACTACTTCATGTGTTTCGCATGACAGAAAGTCCACAATCCAGGATAGAATGTTGTTTCTCACTCGAAAATGGTGCAATTTTAGTAGGGGTCGTTGGTGTGGCACCATGTCGAAAGCTTTGCAGAAAGCAAAGAGAATGGCGTACATGTGTTCGCCAGAATCGAGTCCTGTGTGTGAATGCGAGAGCGAGCTGGGTTGCCGTTTCACCCAGTAGTGGGCAGGAACTATTGTCTGAACGAATGACTTTACAAGGATTTATATCCCTGAGAAGCTTGATAATACCATTTATTGATGGTGTGATAGGAGGTACATCAAGAGTAGAGCTAATTACAAGGTTTGGCATGTTGCTTGTGTCTTCTCTGGTGCAACTCAAGGCGAACTGCTAATTCATGATACTTGCCTTTGCTGCAATGTCGCAAATGTGAGGTCATCTCTGTTCAAAGGTGAGACTCAACAGCGATTAATCAATTGCCACTAGAACAAGGATTTTATTAAAACAATTTTCAAAACTTCACCAGACATTGACCAAGTTCCAAGGATCAAGATTTTGTTTCGAATTATCCCCCTAAGCATGTAGTTTTCAAGTTGAGGTTACTCATCCATAACATCAGCGACGATATGCTTTGAATAGATGAACACTAGTGTGTGAACACACCTGTGCATCTGCTCCCATGTTCATTTATAGAGGTTGTGTCAAAAGTGTTTTCAAATGTTTTCGACTTTGTCATTTTCTGGTGAAGTTTTAGAAACTATAAAAAAAAAAATTAATTTTTTTAAAAAAAATTGCTTGTTTAAGTGGCAGCTGATTAAGTATGTTTCCAATATGTAATCACAATACTGTAAATCTAGGTACTCCTACAAGTTAAAATTAATTACAATGTATAATATAGTTTCTTCTGTACTCATTGCAAGTAATATGGCATTATACATAGTGTAACGACAAAAGAAGGGCATGAATGTCCGGCATGGCAAACTTGCTTCACATTTAAAGCAAACACTTGACCGAAGCTAGAATTTGCGGCTGGTTTACCCATATTCGGAAATCGGGCTATGAAATACCCCTAAAATCCTCATATTAGAAAAGAACTATAAAGATTAAAAATAAAAATTTGTCAGGTGATTACCGTATCATTTTCATTTCAGCGAGAATCTTGAAAGTCATTTTATCAGATTCTTGAATGACCTAAATCTAGATGTTTTGTACATGAGCTTAAGAATGAGTTGAAACATAGTTATAAAAGTTTAACCTGTTATGGGGATATATATATATATATATATATATATATATATATATATATATATATATATATATATATATATATATATGTAGAGGACGCATAACTTCATAGAGAAGCGAACGGTGGCAAATGAGATATCTTCAATAAAGAAGATCATATCAATGTCAAAAAAGTGATGCAGTTTTTATTTATTCATTTAGGTTACAAAATGTTTGTTTATTTGCTACTAATATAACTCTTGAAGGAATATTTTCAGGAGTCACATGGCTCGATAGGAAATCTTGTATTTTCACATGTAAAAACGTAAAGTTACATTTTTAACAAGTGGAAAAGATATGAATGAAAAAATGCATAATATTTCACAAATAATTTTCTGTATTTCGCTCTGATCTTTTTTAAGTGAATTTAGGAGAAAGATAACTTTGTAAGAAAAATCAGGAAGTATGTTCAATGTGGAAATGTGTATAGATTTTGACACTTTTGCGAGATTAGCGAATAACCAAAGGTGATGTTTGCTTTCCACTTCCACACCTGTACTTTACTAAACAAACGTACAAAAGTGGGATTCACCAGTCATGATGGAAATGAGATGATCAAGATGATATACCACCTTATCTTGATGAAATATCAAAGTGCATTTATAACTACAGTACTTGCCAGTTTAATTTTATACCGTCTTTTATTCTAAAGTGATCACATTGACCTATCTATTTTGTATTCCCTGCAAAAAATGAATATATTTTTCTATATACACACAATTTTTAAATAATCTCTAATTATATTATTTTCTTCACAAGCACCATACTTGAGCAATCTGACCATAACAGAAGTGGTAGAATTGAAACATATTTCTGAATATATTTGACATTATTTTTATTCTAGCTCTGTCTGACGAAAATATAAAACAAAACATCAACGTATAGGACTTACTCTCTGACCGTAACAGACGTTGCCGAGACACCCATTTCTGTGTTTTCCGTACTGATGATGTTTCAATTGTTCCAACATTAATGAGGCGAAAGCTGTCGTAATTCCTGGGAAGATGAGGCATTTTTTGTTTGGTTTCTTTAACTGTCACTTTTGCAAGCAACCTTTCACCCATCTGGCGTAATGCAATCAGATGTCTGTCAAATCCGAGTTCCGAAGACACACATCTAACATCAGAGTATTTTTCCTTCAATATTTTCTTACAATGAACAATTTGATCTTCTACTTTATGCATCACTACGAAGGCTTCATAACAGTCACCAAGTTTACTTACCACCTCAATTACTTTGTGAGAGATATTGAGAGCAGCTTTAAGAGAGTTACAATGTTGATTTTCGCTATGTCGGATCATGGACTCTTTCGCTAAGAGCTCTCTTCTATCCTTGAGAATTCGATCTTTTGTTTCATGTAGCAAGGATATTAAGCCCTCAATCTCTTCAACCATATGTTCGGTGTCTTTTTCAATCTTTACAATAGCTGTGTTGTTTGATTTTGCAAATTTGTCTATATGATCCACGAGATCTTTTATATGTTTCTTCAAACATGCGCTATTCTTTCCTGCCATTAATTTATCGCCATGCAATTTCAGCTTTAACAATTCCTTGCATCCTCTGTGGTCATGTACTGCACATTCAGAGCAGCATACACTTTCATGAAAGGTACAAAAATATTCTATATCTCTGTGTGCATGACATTGACACAGAAGTCTTGTAGACAAACATACGGCTACATTAGATTGTTCGTTTGTACCATCCATATTAAAAAGTGAATGATGTGTGACAACTTTGCTAATTGTATGTGCTGCAGCACAGTTTGCACACATTGCTTCACTGCAATTAGTACAAATACTCGTAGCTAACTCAGTTTTTCCTCGCTTCATACAGAGTTCACAGGGTTCGTCAAATTTATTTTTGCCTTCAGGTAGAAACAACTGCATAATGCGATCGTAGGGGTAATGTTCCGCCCAATTTTCTACAGGCACATCACATGACGGAGCTAAAGTCTCCGTCTCACACGTTGGGCACATGAAGCGTTTTTTCTCGTCATCCTTTTTGACAGATTTCCTAATAAAATCCCCCAGACATTTTTCACAGTAGGTATGAAGACATGGAAGGGACCTCGGAGTGGTTAAAATGTCCAGACAAAGTGGACATAATATAGCATTCGAATTCTTTGCTTTTCTCATACTGAAATGCTTCAATGCTAGCGTGAGCTTATCTTCTTGACTGGATACTGTTGACTGTCCTCATTCATGCTTCAACATATACAGGTTAAGTTTGATGGACTTTGACAGAGGAATGTATATCGCTCTTGATTTGAACCTGCAGGTGAGATGATTAGTCCAGTAATAAGTGTCCTACAAGTATTCGTGATGTTATAGGTCCAGGGTTCATGGTCATTGTGGATGGAAGCCAGATTCATAAATTGTCATATTTCAAAGTCTAAAACAATTTTATAACCCTTTGTAAAGTAAAAAATGAAGTTGGAGGTCTTTGTTTTAATAAAGTTACAAAAGGCAACATTCTGTGATGTAAATTCAACTGTTGTAGGTAGTACATAATTAACACTTACAGATTCATAGCACACACGTCTGGCACTGTGCGGCATGCAATAAATAATTGTTGGAAACCTTAGAGAACATAGCCTACGTTTCATCGCTCGAACACGCCGTAACGTAAAAGTGTGCACATGCACCTTTTCGATTGTCATACGCAATATCATCACTTTGGTGAAAACGTTTGCAGACGGCGTCGCATATTCCATAATTCCAACAATTCTTCCCGTATGTGTCCTCATTTTAATTAGAAATTCAGAAATATGAACGACAAGCTTAATTCATTACGGAATCGGAAACTTTATTGTTTTAATAAATCAGCAATACAGATATAATAAAACCTAAATGGTAAAAAGTTTATATGTCATGGGAGGATAAGTAAAATTAGTTATCAATTACTGATATAAAGAAATCTGTACGACATTTACCGTTTTAAATAATAGCAATTCAAGGATATATCACAGTAAAATGCTATGCATGTGTACACTAGATTCCTATTTTGTATTTCTATCTATTCTTTTATAAATTGTATTCTATAGTTATTTCTTACGATGATTTGGTCAAGTGTTTGTAAGTTCATGGCACAGATGCCTAGATGCCTTCTTGCATAGGCCTTGTGTGTTTCAAGTATCCTTTTATTTGGATATATAATACATAATTTGTATGGTAGGGATGGAACCCTCAGTTATATATATATATATATATATATATATATATATATATATATATATATATATATATATATATATATATATATATATTATGTGTAGAAATGGTTGAACGATTTGATTTGCGGTAGAATATATATATATATATATATATATATATATATATATATATATATATATATATATATATATATATATATATATATATATATAAGGAGTTTAACCTTGTCTTAGCAGAACAAAGTTTCAAATATAAAGGAGGCGCGAGATTAATTCCAAAGTGATTTACAATTACAGTAAACGTGCTATCAATTATTTGGGCAAGAAGATTCAGGAAAATTCAATCCCCAGAAGAAAGCTAGCTGTGTTGTGGCTAGATAAAGATACATGTCCTCGATCTGTATACACAACAGCATTATCATTGCCCCTAACAAAATTACCGAATTCCCATACTGATATAATTAGTGCTAATAGAATCAAGATTTAGTAAAGTTATTTCACGGTAAAAAGTCACTTGATTAACATGGTCTGAATTAGTTATCCATTCATAAATGCTTACAAATCTGGAGAACTAGCAATAGTTGATTATGTAATATTTATCAACAGCTATGACAACACGAGGAAATTACAACGCATGCAAGACGTGTTGCTTATCGAACTCTTAGAAGAAGGACGGAAAACGCTTTAATACTTTCTTGTTTATTTATGTGTGTCGTTCTTATAGAATATTTACATTAGGAGCGAGGCTTTAACAGAAATAAAAAGTACAAAAATGTACCCCGGTCACAAAATCATTCTGTTAACCTCCGCTAGACAAATTTTATGTAAACAAAACATTGTCTTACAGGATAATTAGAAACTGATAGCACGCTAACTCACATTTAGAAACACAATAGTATAGATAGGTAATAAGAAAATAACTATAACTTGTACAAGTTGTCTGAACTGTCCCACCAGCTTAAATAATTTTAATACCAGAAAACCAGTGATGCTTTGTTAATTTAGTCTACTGTAAAGTAAAAATATGATAAAGTTGAACTGGCTATTTCCTAACACCACCAACCATTTGAATATGATACAAATTAATACAAGGACGAACATGTATGGAAGTGCAGCAAAAGCGAGATAAATGACGAAAAAAAAAAAAAAAACAACCTACGAACCCTTTTGTGGTAGCCAGTGGAAAAAGGGCATTTAATTTATGCATGATAAATTTGATAAATGAATCATAACATAATAGTGCAGACATCAGTTCTCCCCTTTCTGTGGTTAATATTTTTATTTTCTTTGCTTAAAAATGTTGTTTATGGTCAGAATGCGGCATTAATATATGTATTAAACTGCATGTAAATTTGTTAGCCTTTTATTGGTTCACAAAAGTATAGAATCTAACAATCTTTACTTTTATCATCAGCATATATAAATCTAAATCAACAGAAACAATTATAGCAGGGGTATCATTCCAAAACTGTAATATGTGCTGAAAAGATGAGCTCACGATTCAGTCTACCTAAACAAAGGGCAAATTCATATATATATATATATATATATATATATATATATATATATATATATATATATATATATATATATATATATATATATATATATATATCAGCCTATACTGGCTGAACTTGTATAGGAGTCCTTCAAGTACAACACGGACGCCTTTCTTGCTTAAGCTTCCATTCCGCTATGAGACCATATGCCGACTCCATTCGAGGAGAAAATGTATGTGAGAGGAGGGTGCAGGATAATGCATATTTACCTGATGTGAGTATTAAATACAGAAATGCATTAGTGCATAATTTGATAACTGTAGGAATGATGTGACGAACTAATATTTTTTTAAAGGTATATAGACATATACAAAAAGTATTTGAAAGATATTTGCATATCAACTTACAGTGAGTAGTGCTGCCATAAAAACAGTTACATTTGTACCATCAAAGGGGTGAAAAGAGATGTTTAGAAGAAAAACATTTTACATTCGATTACTATCTGGTAACATGATACATCCCTGTGTTATTTCGAAGAATGAGGAATAATCTCAAATTTTTTTCGATTATCCCACAAACTCAAACCTTGAATTCATTTTCTCACAGAATAATAATTTTCTTCTTCTAAGATAGTTAATGATTATATATATATATATATATATATATATATATATATATATATATATATATATATATATATATATAGTATTCAGTTTACATGATCGACCTGCGATGCCGAAACTAGTTTGGAATCAGAATACTATACATTGAAAGTATCTTCATAGTATATCGCAGTTACATAAAAAAATATAGATGAAATATAATAAATTAAGGGGAATTTCAGTCATTATCGTGTACACGGTTCGCAGCTGATTAATATACCCTACAAACTCGAAAATAAACTTCGGCTTATAATTTTACAATTGATTCTTATTCGACTTGATTTCAAGAACGGCTTACTAAAAGGTTGATATATAATCGTGTAGAATATATGTTACTAATTTCGATTGCAAGAATGTGAAACAATTTTAAATTCATATTTTTCAATGCAGTTTAGATAAAGAACGTGTTCATTCTGTGTATTGATATATGGTTTCAAATTAGATTTTGAAATGTAAGTTTGAATACATGTGTTTCTTCCATGAAGAAACACTATTTCCTCCCTGCATGCTTACTTACATGTATATCATATAAGATATGCATTCAATATATTAGGCAACATACTTTCGAGAGCTAACATCAAAGTAATTGTTCGGCTTGTATTCGATGTATTTGCTACTGAGGTTGGCTTAATTTGTCATCTTTTGAGTATGGTAAAAACGAGTCACACGTACCTCGCACATTACCTAAAAACTAATTTATCATTGCCCAAGGGCAATGATAAGCAGTAATTAATTGACAGTTGTCGATAAATCAATTAGTAATGCTTGTTCTAATCGCCCTGTTTTCATCTATATGCCGTCTGTATGCTTTAACGAGTGTTACTGGCCTGTCAGATTAATTATTACTTCTGTTCATGGCATTAAGACAAAATAATTCTGCATTTAAACACAGTATTATTACCAGAAAGACATTACTGGATGAAGAAATGAAGGAATGAACAAACTAATAAATGAAGAATGAATGACCAATGATTAAATGAAAAGGAAATTATTTTGTACCGAAAACGCAAGCTATAAGTTATACAACTATATGTTGGAGTTTCTCTCACCAGGCTCGAAGAACTTTTAGGGCATGTCAGCTTATTCCGTCCTCTTGCTCAGAGCAAGACGACTGTGCTAGTAGCTGGGCTATTAGAAATCGCTTCAATTTGCTGCGGGAATTTTCCAGAGGCATATATAATCTTATGAGATCTCAGTATACGTCGAAAGAATCCCCCACTTAAACCATATACCAATGCCTGTGAAGAAGCGACATGTTAACCATCTTTCACAAGTAGAAATGGTCACTGACGCCGTATGTAATGATTTATGTTTGCTACTTGTTTAACTTAGAAATATAAGGGTCCATAAGCCTTGTCCCATTGTAAGCTTTATTGAGAAAAATGGGTAAATAAATACTTTCAAGTTAGCGACGTACGGCAAGCGATTTTAAGTCAAGAAATCTGGTTCCGACATAAGCAAGACTGAAATGTCAGAGCGAACGTGTAAGTAATTGGAATCAACATGCAGAGAAACAGGAGAATAGGAGCTTCCACAAAGCCCTGACAGGGGCAAGACTTCGAATAAACTGAGTCAGGTAGAGAACCATTAGAAGAATATATTTAGGGGCAAATTCAAAGATATGGTTCTGTTCAACTCAAAGTTGCACAAAAGTTTCGAGGAATCGTTATTATGCTTTGTCATGATACTGAAACTTGTTTGAGATGATGGAGCATTTACCTTTTATAATAATGGGCGCTGATCTTTCTTCACAATGAACCACCTAATAAAGTAAACTAATTCTAGAATCGATGCATGCAGAGGTGAAATACCTTTTTCTAGACATCATCTTACAGAAGTCTTCCACTTTACTTTGAACCCCTTTCAAATGGAAGACTTACTAGCTTTTGAGATTCCATCTAAGAGATTTGGTAGCATGCGCTTCTTCCGTAGTAATTTCCAAACAAAAACTTTTCATGAAGACTTTCTCTCGTTCTGGGTAAGGATGAAAGACATTTTCCATTGGTGGCAAGAAGTTAGAAATAGCTGGATTTCTCCAGATAAATCTGTCGCAAGGGCAAGAGGATCGGTTTACAATAATTGTTAAATCTCAAAGGGACAATTAGAATTGAATGACATTTTTAAGTATTTATCTTCTACCGAATAAAATGACAATATGATTTCAATTATCCATCTTCTACGGGCTTTTGTGGATGAGAATCGTTGAGTGATACTCGTAGTTGTTGGTCACATCTAAATTGACCAACAAAGCACCTATGACTTAAGCTTCTGTATCTGTGACTGGCAACACGAAGGTGGGGAGTTTATAATTCCACGGACAGAACTGTGGAATGATACGCACAGTTGTTGATTCTCTCTCAACTGAGCAAGAAACCCGGTTTCGTCATCAGCACCACTGAAATGCCAGAGCAGATAACAGGAATCAATATACAGAGAAACAGGAGAACAGGAGCTTCCACAGAATCCATGACAGAGGCTCGTTCTGCAATAAAATGAGTCAGGTACACAACTCTTAGTAGAATCCATAAAGGGGATTATTCAAAGATATGGGTCTGTTCAACTCAAAGTTGGCCAAGTGTTTGAGAAAATCGTTATTATGCTTTGCCATGATGCTTGAATCTGTAACTGGCGACACGGAGGCATAGAGTTCCTTATTTCACCTCTTCCAAACAAGTGTAGATAGCAAGGTATAAGGACCAACTCTGGGAGGAGCATTGGACCTCTCTGTGATAAAACGCCCGTGCTAGCACATGTATGCATATCTATCTATCTATCTATGTATCTATCTATCTATCTATGTATCTATCTATCTATCTATCTATGTGTGTGTGTGTGTGTGTGTGTGTGTGTGTGTGTGTGTTTTGAATTATACTATCTGAATTTCATCTGCTGCTGACTGTGTCGAAATGCGGCAACCGAGAGGCGCCGCAGTAGTCCGTGCTGGCCCCCGTGCATACCATTATCTACGTACAAAGTGTTGGCCCAGAGGTACTCATGAAGATAGCCAATTATGATCTAACACTGACGCAAGAAAAACTTTAAATCGCTTGTTATTATAATTTGGTGGTCCAAGTTTATTTAATTTGGTTGTCCAAGCTTCACAAGATTGGCGCTACAAAACTGAAAATGTCATCCGCAATTTGTATTTGTGTGTGTACACATTTCCCAGATAACACTCGACGATTCAATGAATTCTCTTTGAAGAGAAAATCCAGATTTAGATGAGTAAAACAATCCATCCCAAGATTGACGATTTGTTGAGATGACAACATTTTTTATATCTCGTTGATTAAAATATTAAAAACATGAAAGGAGAGAGGTGTACAAATCCATATTTTAGAGTAAAATTGCACCCATCGAGTGTTGTTGCAGAAAGGCCGCATTCACTGCTGAAGACCTTGTACGCATGTAACAAATCGTGCAGTCCATGACCTTTGAAAAACCTACGGAATTAGGTTTAGGGCAAACAGCTGCGTTCGAAACTGGTTAGACATATCTAGAGGCATTATCTAACGTATTTACCGGAGGCTAGTGGATGCAAATGTGATAGTATGCTCTGCCAATATTCGCCACTTTTAGTTGATTGCCAGACTGAATGACTCTTTCTACGAGAATTAATGACTCAGAAGTTGCAGTGTGCAAAAGTATCAAAGGATCTATCGAAATGCAAACTGTTAATATCTTTCGGCTTAAGACATATATTGTATCAGAATATATATATATATATATATATATATATATATATATATATCTTGGTATGATCCATAGATTGAACAGAGAATAAGAAAAATAGCGAGATAGCCATTCGTAGATCAAACATTTGAAATTTACATCTTCATAAATGGTTATTGATATTTTTAAAAAAATGTTATTCCTTATTTGATCCCCGAGGCAACCTCAAGGAACACGTTTTCACACAAATGCATGCATGAAACCAAATGCAATGCTGATTATATTTCTTTATAAATTTAATTCATATAATCATATTTTTACGACTCTATGGGCTAAAAATATGTAACAGAAATAAAGTGAAACCAACAAAATCAAGTAAAATCAACAAGCAATTTATTTCTAAACAATTAAAGTGCAAATTCAAAAGACACTTACAATAACGTGAATAAAAGTCCAGATAATCCTAAGTGTCCTAATCACAAGCCCAAAATATAGAATATTCAGAATGAATTCCAATAGCCTTGAATGTCCTGATGTACCACACGTCTTGAATGTCCTGATGTACCACAATGATGTAATCCAGAATGTATTTGAATGAATTCATATAAATCCCAAAATAATGTATTCATCCAAAAATGAGTGAGCACTTTAGTATTTCTAATGAATATTTTAAATAAATAATTCCTATAAAATTATATCTGATTTCAACAACATAACTAAAATAGATTCCTTACAAGATTGATCTTTTAGAATCAAAATTCTAGAATATGAATGAATTTGTTTACCAAAATCTGTATATAAATACACATGCCTACATGACCTATGTCACGTCAAAATATGAGTAATTCTAGCGGAAAATTTCTTTGTGTTCCTGACTTTTGTCACAACAAGACATGGAAATAACAGTCCAGCTGCTAACAAACCGGGCCTTGAACTCAAATGCTATATAAAGATGTTGTTTACAAAATGAGCATAATCTAACTAAAGTACAACTTACAATCATGGACACATATTATAAATTCAATATACATAACTTCTCCCCTCATTAAAAAAAAGATTTATGCAATAAAGCTTTCTTTTGAATATGAATAATCAAGATTACATATGAAAATGTCTTATAAATGACACTCAGTATAATTACACAAAATAAAGCAATATGGTACTTCTATACACGTGAGAGTGCATCTGGGATCACACTGTCGTTTCCCCTTAAGTGTCGAATGTCAATGATATATTCCTGCAGTATTAAACTCCATCTCAACAATCTCCGATTTGTATCTTCATTTTGTTGATGAAAGTAAGGGGATTGTGATCACTATATACAATAGCCGGAGAAAGAGCCGAGGTATCATACAATTCAAAATGCTGTAAAGCCAAGACGTTCCTTCTCAATAGTGGAATAATTTTTCTGGTGCTTGTTTAGTTTTTAAGAAAAATAGCACACTGGATGATCCACACAATTTTTGTCTTCCTGAATCAATACTCTACCAACCCCTACATCACTTGCATCAAAAGTCATTTTATATAATTGGCTGAAATTTGGTGCAAAACGAACTGGTGCATTCTTAAGCATGACCTTTAATTTATCAAAGGATTCATGACACTGGTCAGACCAATGAAACTTGGATTTCTGACTCAACAAATTTGTCAAGGTTCGGCAATTATGGAAAAATTTGAACAAAATTTCCGATAATATCCAACCACACTTAAAAATCGCATCAGTTGCTTTTTACAAACAGGCACTGGAAATTCAGAGATAGCCTTGACGTTAGGTTCTACGTGTTTAACATGACTTTGTCCCACAGTATGTCCTAAAAATGTGACACATGCATGGCAAAACTCACTTTTGCTCCAATTAATCTTCAGATTTGCATCAAAGAGCTGATTGAAGAATTTCCGAATGGTTTCCAAACGATCTTCCCATGTGTCGTTGTAGAAAATGACGTCATCGATGTACGCTTCACAATTATCTAGAGCAGATGTTATCATGTTCATAAGACGCTGGAATGCTGCTGGACAATTGTTTATACCAAAAGGCATCACTTTATATAAAGCCCATCTGGAGTTACAAATACGGAAATTTATGTTGCTCTTTCTGTGAGTGGAATTTGATAGAATTCTTTTAAAAGGTCAGACTTGGTGACATATTTTGCATTTCCAATTTTATCAATACAATCGTCCATTCTTGGCACTGGAAATGAATCCGTTTTGGTGACACTGTTGCCTTTGCTATAGTTAGTACACATGCGGAATGTATTATCTGGCTTAGGCACAAGAATACATGGTGAACTCCAATTACTTTTACTTGGTTCTATAAAATTATTCTCCAGTAAATATTGAATTTCTTTTTCAAATATTCCTCTTTGAGAGGATTCCTCCTGTAAGGATGCTGTTTCACAGGGGTAGAATCTACAATCTCAACGTCATGATAGATTTTATTTGTTCGTGTAGGAACATCAGAAACAAGTGCTCATATTCATGTAATAGTTGTTTTACTTCATTTCTTTCCTGTTGTTCTAGATGTGAAAGTTCTTGGTCTAGATTGTTTAATATTACTGAATTCAGAAGGTTGGTAAAACCAGAATCACTACACTCAGATTGTATTCCATCGTTGACATCCTCACTGTGTGGGGTAGGTACAACTAGATTAACTGAATAATTAACTGGGCTATCTCTGTCAAAATACTCCTTTAACATATTTATGTGAGAAAGTTCATTATGTTTCAGCCTCTCAGGAGTGTTAATGATATAGTTTAAGTCATAATAATTTCTTCTCAACAGTATAAGGACCATAAAATTTAGCCCGAAGAGGATTTTGAGGTATGGGAAAGAGAGCCAGAATTTTATCACCAGGCTTAAAGCTCCTTTTCTGTGCATTTCTGTCGTACCTTAATTTCATTTTTGACTGAGTAGAGTGAATATTAATTCTTGCTACTTCACAAACCTTTTACACCTTATATTTGAAATCTGAGACATAGTCAGGAAGATTAATCTTTGAATCTTTATTTGAAAGAAGTTTTTCTCTTTCAATAATTTCAATGGTCCACGCAATGGATTTTACGGTGGGTTGAATAAGCCACATGTATATACAGAAAAACATGTGAGCGGAGAATATAATAATATTCTAGACTGTTCAATTTGGGGATCATCTTAATCTTTTTGACTGAAAATTATGTAATTATTATTATTACCAAAATACATGTACAATTTTGTCATTGTCTTCATCATAAAATGCTCTTTTTGGCCAATACAGGCCTCCCTACCTTTTTTAGGAACTACTGTCAAGGTTGTTCAAGACTGATAAAAAATCCATTTTATTTGCAAACAGTATGTGCAGAAAAACAGCCCATGTTCAATGTCTCCAAGTTTTATACAAAATCCACTTCTCCTTACCACTAAATGGATTATTCATAAGTGTAAGAGACATTTCTTTTTCACTGCATACAGACTCCATATTGCAGTACACTGCATCAAAGTCTGTGGAGAAAAAGATATGGAATTGTTTTTATTATACGTTATTCTTTCACACACTCACTGCAAAATGTTACAGGATACTTAACTAAAAGAAATGGAACATCGCTATTACCATAATTGTTAACCATTTCTTAACAATCAGAGTATTATCCCCCACCCACCTGTACAGAATTGTGCATTACCAATAGCCCTTAAAATTGTACAGAGATGACATGCCTATTCAGAAAGGGTACAGTACCGGAATACAAGACTAACAATCTACAAATGAAATTGGGTGTTGAGTAAATCGAAGGCCTGAAATAGAGACGGGGCGTGCAGAGCTGGGGGCGAGGCGCCGCTCCCCTTTGTACCTGTCTAGCTGTAACACTGAATATTGCTGTTGTATATCTTTATGGAACCTGACAATTGCAGAGGGTGTGTTTTCTGTCCTCATTTTTCCGACTCGAAAGCCTTATAAATGAAGAATAGTTTACAAGATAATGTCCATGTCCCTTGCATAGTCTGTCCAAATTGTGTATGTAGCTGAATTCATTCTGGGCTTTCTGACCTTACTTGATGCCAACTGGCATGTTTTATCACCTTTATAGGATTTGTCTGTAAACTGACCTGACTAAATAGGCATACTTGCATCGGCTTTGGAAAACATTTGATAATTATAGGGAAACGCTTGCAATTTGCACAGTCACATACCTTATTTAAATAGATTCGATACCGAAATTCCCCTATGTGGAACATTCGTTACATACCTGCCACTAAATTGGAATTTACCTGGTCCAAATAATCTATATCTGTTATCATCACATAAACACTTGAACATTTGAAGTCGTCCTTCGAACAGATAACATGAGATACATGAAATACGGATGTCAGTTATGTAATTTTTTATTTAGGCGGAGAACTGGTCCTTGGAAACAAATTGTTGTCAGTCTGACCGCACGATGAATGCCTTACAGATCTTTAATGCTAAAACACATTTTTAAAGTGACACTTAACTTTAGAATTACATAATATAATAAAACATTTTTCATAGCCCAAATCGCCACTGTAGCGGATGACTTCTTGTGACGTAATGCACTTGCTGACTGAGGGCATCGCTTGACACGATAGAGCTATCTGGTACTGCGGCACATGAGCATTCATAATTTGTACGAAAAGAAAGCCATTATGGATTGCATAATACGTCGATTATGTATATGTTGTGGTGGGTTTAACGCCATTTTTCAGCACATGATAGACTATACATGGCGGCCAGTTTTATTTCGTGGAGGAAGAAGTCAGGCAAACAACGGGAAGAACCACCGATCCACTGGAAGCTACTATCAAGCTTTCTCACATACCCACATTGGCCGAGCCCAAGATCGATTATATGTATATATATTGTTATGTAAGATGTTTATATAATATTATAAATATTTTAGGAAATTATAAATGTTTCTTGACTTTAATATGTGCTTAAACCTTAATGTTAAGTATAATGTTGACAAGTTTAGCTATTGTCCTTGCATAAGGTTGTTTACTTAGCATTTGAGTTCAAGGACGGTTTTGGTAAACAAGTTGTTTATTCCATTTGAGGTCAGGGTTGATTTTGTTTACAGATAAAACCAGAACTTCCTTAGAGTTACGGGTTAAAAAGTCACACACACACCATATAATATTCTAGAACATTCTGTCATGTGACTTGTCTTATATTTATACAGCATTTGGTAAACAAGATTTAATTCCAGGTTTAAATCTTGTGTTGAAAACATTCTTGTTTTTTTATGATCAGTCTTTTGGAATCATCAGATTGTTTGGAATAATAGTTGTGCTGTAATCATGTAACCTTGTAATCCTGTAATGCCGTAATGCTCTGTATTGCTGTATACATAATTCGAAAGGAATTATTTAATGGAACATTCATTGGAGTTACCTAAAGTGCTTATGTCAATCTTTGGATTTAAATATATGACTTTTGGATACTTGTGGACATTCTCAAAGATCATCTGGATTACATTATTGGGGTACATCAGGACACTCCAGACTACCCATTCATTCGGAACATTCATTTTCTCGGAACATTCATTCATTCGGAACATTCATTTTCTCGGAACATTCATTCATTCAGAACAGTCTATATGTAGGACTTGTGATTAGGACACTTAAGTTTATTGGATTATTTGGATTTTAATTCACGTTACTGTAAGTGTTTTTTTATTTTCATTTTAATTATCTTGAAATAAACTGTTTGTTGATTTTACATATTATTGGTTTCACTTTCCTTCTGTTACATTTTTCTTAGACCATAGAGTCGTAACTATATATATATATATATATATATATATATATATATATATAACCATATGTTTATATCCTCGAACAACCACTTTTCGTGCACTTAACGTTAATTTTAACGCGTTCGTTATAATGTGATAATCTATTCAAATGACCATAGAAAGTGTTCAACTATTACTACTTCATTTAATCATCGTTAAAAATATTTTGGCATTCATGTACATTAGTTCAGAATTACCGTTTTTTCCGAGCATGTGTAAGTTTACTTATTTCCGGAAGTGGCGTCCATGTTTCGTAACACTGACTAAAAAGTCACGTGGCATATGACCGGAATGTGCCAGTTAGGTCAAGGTATGGATATTATTAGTTTATATCGTCTCCATGTTTTTGAAATAAAAAATAATAAGATTTAAAATTGAATTTTTTTTCCCGTTAATTCTATATGCAGTGTGTGCACTTACATTACTGCTTGCTTGTTCTTTACCATATAAATGCATGACTCAATAGACTGAGAGAGACAGACAGACAGAGGGAGAGAGAAATTTAAAAATATACACTGGTGAATGGATACACATTTTATTATAATAGATTAAATGTCTTTTGATGTAGAATATATGTTTATTATGAAATAATCATGAAACGAAAAAGCCCGTAGTGAATATACATTTCGAGTGTACATTTTTCTTACTTTGTATAAGAACTCCACATGATTAAAACCAAATATTTACATTGGTTAACCAGTTGTATAAATTACCAAAGTGGGTTATCCTGTTCAAAATATGTAAACAAAGCCATCATGTGATCGGCGGCGCTATCTTTAGCATATAATAGAAAATTCAAAGCCAAAATGTCTGACACCAAAAAGACATTAGTGAAAATATAGATTTTCATTATGTTTTTTTTTCTTCTTCAAATTACATGAAATAACCTGTTTAAATATCATTTTGTCCGATTTTACAGTTTAATTCATTCCGGTCAATCTTAAAGAACGCTGGTGATACAGTTGATGACGTCATTATCTCGAAACAAGCGCGTTAGATCGCGAGAAACATGGCGCACGATTGAAGGATTCTCACGAGATCGGGTGGTTGGACGATATTGTACTAATATTGTATTATGTATTCATATTGAACTGAATATGTCTTTGAAAGCAATAAAATATGATAAAGAACAAGCAAGCAATAATGTAAGTGCACAAACTGCATATAGAATTAACGGAAAAAAATTCATTATTAAATTTTTTTTTTAATTTCAAAAACACGGAGATGCTATAAACTAATAATATCCATACCTTGGCCTAACTGGCACATTCCGGTCATATGTCACGTGACTTTTTAGCTAGTGGCACGAACCATGGATGCCACTTTCGGAAATAAGTAAACTTACACACGCTCGGAAAAACGGCATTTCTGAACTAATGTACATGAATGGAAATTTTTTTTAACGATGATTAAATGAAGTAGATATAGTTGAACACTTTCTTTGGTTACTTGAATAGATTCTCACAATATTATAACGAACGCGTTAACATTTAAAATTCACGTCAAGGGCACGAAACATGGCGATTCGAGGATATATATATATATATATATATATATATATATATATATATATATATATATATATATATATATATATATATATATATATATATATATATATATAAATAACAAAATATTATTTTGTTTGTTCCAAAACATTTGAATGTTTGTAACTAGTTATATAAAATTGCTTTGTTAAAAAAAGAGATTAGGATCAGTCATATGATCCCAGATCTTCAGCTTTTTTCATTTTTTTTTTAAATTTTATTTTGTCTAACGCTCAACTCGCTTTCACGACAAAACCGGTAGACAAAATGTTGTAAAACATACACTGCGGAAAATTTGTATATTAACAGGTGTTATCAGTGGAATTCGCTTAAGCGCAGCTCGACCTACGCTTGCTAGCACTTTAAAGAGTCATTACTATGCCATTCGAAAATACGATCAATATACGATTGTATATCTTCTTTGTTTTTTGCTTGTTTTGTAGATGCTTCCATTCCCATAGTTTATTAGGCCTTTCATCATTAACAAGTATGACGTCACATCGCTACTGTACTGGATCGTAGGCACATAATTTTAAAGAGTGATGAGGACTAAAACCTAAATATTCTAAGACTAAGAAGAGCCTCACAAATTTGTCAACACTGTGTTAAATAACGGGGTTTTTGCATTACCGTTTATACTTGCTTTTAAGTCGAGTGCAACTGCAAACAACATAGACCATGATCTGCTGTCGCATAATGCGCTCTCAGAGCAGGGTCT
This sequence comes from Margaritifera margaritifera, assembly GCA_029931535.1. Taxonomy (NCBI): domain Eukaryota; kingdom Metazoa; phylum Mollusca; class Bivalvia; order Unionida; family Margaritiferidae; genus Margaritifera; species Margaritifera margaritifera. The sequence goes on from JAQPZY010001494.1 coordinate 1,820,298, forward strand.
ATGTTGTTTGTTCTACTGATTATTCCTAACAAACTGCAAAGACCCAGATCTGCCGGCTAATTATGCGACGGCGGATCTGGGTTTGTGTGTTTTGCAGTTGGACTCGACTTACAAGCGAGTATAGACGGTATTTCCAGCCATAAGACGATCAAGAACCGTGTTTGATTTTGATAATTTTTAGCAAAACTCTCTCTTTGAAAAACATTGTCCATGTTTTCTGAAACCCAAGTGAGTATTCATATCATTGTTCACGTAAAAAAAACAGTACGTGTGCGTGAAAGAGAGAATACGTCGTCCGATATGAACGCCAAATTTTAGACGTCATGTGACGTGTTTTATCCAATGAGCTATCAACTTTTGTGTAAATAGCTTGAATATTGTAATTATCAATGTAAGAATCACGAGCATACACGATTTACACACAGCAAACCGTGTATGAACATTTTAATTATGACCTCAGCACAAGCATCTCGTGCACGAGGAGTTAGACATCCTGGAGCAGGATAAATTCCAACAGAAGGGAGAGGAAGTTAACACCGACACGTGGCGTCAATGTGGGAAGAGCTGAAACACTATCGAAATTATTTTCCTCCGTGATGTCTGTGGATATAAATTAATTCATATACACATGGTTTATTAAGATGGGTGGATTTAACATTTTCAAAAGCGTTTGATAGGGTAAGAAATATTGAGGATTTTGTTTACAAAGAATTGGGAATAGGGGAAGGTGTTAACATTTGTTTCCCCATTTTACTGATCCTGTAGAAACAAGTGCCTGTGTCATTACACCATGTGTTTTGGCTATAAAACTTCAAATGAGCACAGCAAAAACTATATCAAATAAATTCTAACTGCTGGTAGTACCTGTGGATTACATGATGGTAATTACAACAAGAAAATATTTAAGCTCCCGCTAAAACAAACAATTGTTTCTAAATTTTCACCAAAAAATTGAGCCCAGAACATTTTAGTGTTGTTTTGAAACAACCCTTAGAAATGTACTGGTGAGCACATGCACAAATGTCTTGACATCATAGCAGTCTTGTATTCAGACAAAATGGTCACTGATGGTATGGATAAGGGGTAAATTCAAAAGTTACATGAATTTTTGGGACTTGGTCAGTTTTTCATGATGCTTAAGAAACTATCAGAAAATAGATTGGTTGTTCTAGTTTAAGTTTATTAAATTATTTATCCCTATTTACAATTAGCATATTCAATAACCAAGGTACTACTAGCAGCTACAAGTCATTGCCATGTATAGTTTCTGCTCTGCTCATTCGAAGTTGGGTGCGCAAAATGCATGGTGGTCAGATGCAAAATTAGCCTGTATACTCCTTCAGTATTGTCAATGATTCTAGAAATGTTGTTTTATGTTCAGCTTGAAAACTTGTAACTAAGAATAATTTGCTTTGTGAAATACAGTCTGGTTGTAGGGGAATGTACTCCACCAATACATGTTTGAGGCATCTTTTTGATCATTACTAAAGTGCAGACATCCAAAGAGTCGTACCCTGGAATGATCATGCTTGACTTGCACAAAGCTTTTGACACGGTGAATCATCATATATTGTGTAAATATTTTTAAGGAATGGGAGTTATGTATATTGAATGGTTTGAATAATATTTTATCAGTAGACAACAGATTGTCAGTGTAAACAGTACAGAATCGAAACCTTTGATAATGTCACGTTATTGTAGTGTACATTGGGCTTGTATTTTAGGACTTGGCTTTTTTGTGTGTGGTGTGAATGATATGTAACTAGCACAAGTTCTGATTGTAAGCTTTTATTATAAACTTTGGAAAGAATTAGAATCATTAAATCTTTGGCTTACTGAGAAGAAATTAAGAAAGTTACAGTTCATTCAACTAGGAATTGAACCCCTGCCATGACTTTTAGCTACCATCAGCTACCTTCTTTGCACCAGTACCCTGACTCCTGCAATATCTGGTTCGATAAAAATTATATATGTGATATATCTATTTGTCAGCCTGTCTCTCTGTCAGTCTATCTATATATCTATCTGTCTGTTGATATACACACACATAGATTGATGTCACATTATAATTTCTTTGGGCTTGTTCATATTAATAGTTTAACCTGGACTATGATTTTCAGCAATTATTACCTAATCTCCAGAGGAGATAATTGAACCACTAATGGCAAACATCCTTTCCTGAACATTACATTTCATCTGTCTGTGCTTGGGAATTTTGAAAAGTGATTGATATCCCTCCAGCAGTTGCTCAGTAGAAATACAATTATTTAATTACCCAAGACCAATGGTCAAAATTTTCACTAGGACTGAATTTGCTAATTGAAATATATCTTTTAATAACAGTAATGTAAATACCTCCTACTATTGCAGTGCTTTCCTTTTCAGGGACTGTGTCCCCAGTCAAAGCTAACTACTCACTCTTCCAGTTAGTATTGGAGGGCCAGAATTGAAAAGAACATAATCCCAGTCTGACTTCTTAGTCACAGTCAGCAAATGGAATACAATTTTCTTTTTTTACCTTGGATGACATATGCGTTACATGTGTGCTATATCGCTCCTCCAAATTTGCATTTGTTTTTAAATGTGCTTGTGGCATTTCACCTACTTTTTTGTATTGATTGAGTGTCTCCTCAGTCCATACTTTTAGTGTTGTCTGTGTTCTTTTTGTAAATTTTAGGGATTTGCGCCTTCCGTAGCAAGTGTGTTTCAGTAACTTGTATCCCCTTCATTGTTCTTGTGCAAGGGGTAAGTATCCTCCCTTTTTTGGTTCCAGATTTTTTGTTTTGCATGAATTTTTATCTTTCAGGGTATCAGATGTCCTAAGGTGTGAGCAAGTGTGGGCACAGGAAGGCCCTGTGGGTCACGCACCCTACCTGCTTATCATGCACTGCATGTGCACGCATGGATGACTGCCTAATTTGTGCATGCATGGAGCACTGTCCAATTTGTTGTCTTTGTTCTGACCAGGGGAAGGAAGATGGGGCCCTCTTCCTCATCTTCACTTGATGACCCTCTCCATTCCCAGAGGGCTTTTGATCTCTTCCCATGTTGGGGAAGACAACTGCTCCTGTAGGGCAAGAAGTTTTGCGATCTTCAATGGTTTAGAGATACCCTAAGGACCAGGGATCCCTTACGCTCATTATGATATCGCCAGTGCCGGTGAGCGATCAATCCTTGGCCCCTTCCCTGGGAGGGAAAGCACCTGAGTGAGTCGCATGTGCCACTTGGGGACAAGATCTGCCCTCTTAAAGTCAGTGTTGTGGTGAGTTAGTGAATCGTGCGAGCAGCGATCTAATTTAGATAAATCTGATGTGGGCTTATCCATCATATCTTCACTGCCAGTCCAGTCTTTGACCAGTGACTGGCCACCAGCTGCTGGTCACTGGTCATCTACCGGTTACTGGGTTTTGAACACTGGTCACCAGTCACCAGGTTTTGATTATTGGTGTGAGGACATGGAACAAGTTGATATCCCCCCTGTTTCTATTTTCCGTTTAATTCCAAAGGTGATAGGGAGTTGGGTTGTGCTTGCCCAACTAGGAAGGGGGATCAATCAGCATCCTCTTCCTCTCTATGCTCCTTTTAATCCCCATCAGATCTGGGGACCTGCCTTTCCAGGAAGTGAGACTTCCTTCCCCCCCAAGGTGCAATGGATGTCCCTTCCATGGTGTCAAGGTAGGGCAGACATGACAGGCCATGGACCTGCTCCATTGCCTCTGCCTTGGCCAACAAAAAGGATGGCCGCCACTCACCCCTTGGACAATCTAGAAGGAATCGGTGATTCCATTCGCCTAGGAGGGCCGCTAGTAGGGTTAGTCCAAAAGGCATCTACCCCCCCCCCGACCCCCCGAGCAGCTTTGAGATTTGAGATGATGGTAACCCCATTTTTATGTCTTCCTCTCCAGAGAGATACTGGGAGGGACAGTCCTGTCTTGCACCTGGAGCAGACTCGGGATGATATCATTTTCATCATGGTGGACTCAAATCAGTTCTTGGGGGAACCTGCAGCGACACAGTACCTTCCCCAACATTGGGGTCCCTGGCTCCTTCTCTTCTGCTGGGCCAAGTGTTGGAGGAGCAGTAAGTTTGGATGTTTGATAATGCAGTGAGTGAAGTTTACCATGTTCTTCCCCCTGACTTGTGTCCTATGCCTTCTGGCGCTGAGGACAAGAAGATTCTCTCCAGTTTGGAGAGGATTTCTGCGGCAGCATCTTGTCTAGATCTTATGTTGCTCCTGCACTCCTCAATGATTTGGGAGCTTACATAGAAGCTTTCCTGGGGATGAGTTTGCCAGGCAGCAAAAGGGGTGGTCTGTCCCCTCTATTAGGCTTCGGCCATTGGTTTCTGCCTCCAGCTATCAAGTCCATTTGGTAGCTTGGACCCTTAAGTCCCCCTCCTTCCTGCTTGGACTTTGGGGCATCACAGGTAGGAATGTGGGAATATCAGATTGGACCTGGGGTTGGCACCTGGTTAAAACTTTGAAGTCCTTGGAGCTTAAGATCTACACTCTTCATGACAATTGCCTCACATGCCGATCTTTTTTTTGTTTTTTTGACATCAATATAGACAATACATACATGTAATATGTACAATATATAGTTCTAGACAATAATTTTTTGTCACTGTGAGATAAAAGAAAGAAAACAGAAAGAGAGAGAGAGGGAGAGTTTTCAAATTCTGTCAGTTGATCAGGCATGAAGTGACGTTATATATTACAAACACATTATACACTATAATGTACATCATGCTATGAAATGTGCATTTGAATTATAACACATTTTTCTTAGTTACTGGTGGAATAATGCTCCCACTGTTCCCAAATCAATATAAATGTTCCTTTGCAGATTTGATTGCAATATATTTTTCCAAATTATAGTGGTCTTTAAGAAAATTTTTAAAACCATCTAATCTGGGCAAGATTCCCCTTTCATTTTACATATATAGATGTAGTATTTGGCTAGAAGGAAACAAAAATACAAAGGTTGTTCATATATTCCATCTGTACTTGTATCTCCCAATAATACAGTCTTTGCACTTGGCATAATATCTATGTTCACTTTATTCTGAATCCAGTGGGACACATCATTCCACATCCTGTTTATCACATTACATTCCCCCCAAAAATTCAGTATTGTTTCTGGGAAATTTGTACAGAAAGTACATTTATCAGTGTCAGACAATTTTATTTATTACAAAAATGAATTGATTGGTAACATTCTGTGACTAACACGAAATTGAAACCATTGTAATTTTGAGTTTCTTGTTATTGTAAAAACTTTATATTTTCAGCCACACATCCATATTCAATTTGAAAGTTTCATTCCATTTCTTTTCACTAGTTGGTTTACATCGTTTTCAAAAGCAGTTTATAAAGGTCTTTACACCTTTTATTGTTATGAAATACAATTTCCAAATGGAAAGGGATAAATGATCTGACCGATGTCATTATATCTAACTAACTTTTTGCATAAAAACTTGACACATTGAATTATACCTTGAAAAGTAAGGTAATTCATGTTGAGACCATATTTAGCTTTAAAAGTATCAAAATCAATAATTGTTTCCTGATCTGTAAGCATATCACCAATATAGACTACATTATGTTCAAACAATTTCTTATAGAAAATTGGTACCTTGTTCACCCTTATAAGTGAGTTCATCCATAAATTTGCTTTCATAAGATCTTCTCCTATCTGGGGAATATTTTTCTTTATTAACAGTTTTCAAGCCAATAAAACATCATGCCAGAAAGCATTTTTTGTCTTTTTGGATAATGTCATTACATTTTCATCTCATAGAAACGGGTATTTAATCTCACATATTTCATACTCAAACAAATTGACAAATTTTCTTTTAGATACGAATCCATGTTATTTTAAAAGCTAATATAAATTTATCAGTGTCTATCATTGCCAGGCCACCTTTAGAAAAGGTTTGACACATAACCTCTCTTATAACTTTGTCCACTTTTGACTGCCATATAAAGGTGAAAAATAATTATTTAATTCCCTTATAAAATGTTACGGAGGATTTGGTAACGAGATAAACAGATGATTAAGGTTTGGAATAAGTGAAGTTTTCAAAACTGTTATTTTACCAATTGGTGTTAATGATTGCTTTTCCCAATGTTTTAAACAATTTGTAATCATTTCTATTTTATTTTCAAAATTCATCTTTACTAAATCCACCGCAAACTTTATGCCCAATGATGTAAATTCAGTCACCCACTGTAATTTTAACCTGTGATGAAATGTTTCTGCACTGTACTTCTTGCTTCCTATCCAAATCGCTCTTGTTTTGGCAATGTTAAGTTTCAGTCCTGAAATCCTTGCAAAGAAGTTTAATACTTCAGTAGAGGATTTCAGAGATTCAAAAGAGCCATCAAGAATTAAAATAGTATCATCTGCAAACTGTGACAGTAAACATTGTTTCCTTTAGCTCGATACCTTTTATATTTGTATTATTCTTTAGTAGTATAGACAATATTTCTGCACATAATAAGAGATGTAAGGATATTGGATCACTCTGTTGACAACCTCTGGAAATGTTGAAAAACACTGAAAGAAAGCCATTTTGTAAAACTGCCGATGAGATATTACAATAAAAAGTTTTAGCCCACTGCCTTATACTTGGTCCAAAATTAAAGAAAGTTAGAACATTATGAATAAATTTCCATGAAATAGAATCAAATACTTTTTCAAAAACGATTAACAATAGCATACCTGGATTTGTAACTCATCTGTAATGTGCATAATATCATATACGATCCTTGTTTTTTCGCCAATATATCTTCCTTTTACAAAACCAATTTGATCATCAGATATTGTTTCATTCAATACTGACTTAATTCTTTTGCCAATACATTCTCATGCTAATTTGTATACAACATTAAGTAGAGAAATTGGATTCCAGTCCTTAAAGTACTGCTTTGGTTTATCCTCCTTGGGTGTGCAAGTTATAATGCCTTGTCTCAAAACAGTTGAGAATGATCCAGTTTCATATGCTTCAGTAATTGTTCTAACTACAAATTCCCAAATATCAGTCCAAAAGATTTTTAAAAATTCAGCTGTGAAACTATCTGATTCTGGGTTTTTGCTACTTTTCATACTTTTCAAACAATCTAATACTTCTGTTTTGATAATTTTGCCCTCTAATCTTAAAGATTGCTCTTGATTAAGTCTAGGAATTTGATAGTTTTTGAGAAGGTCCTCTAAGTCTATATCTTCTGTCTCATTTTCCTCATTATATAGATTATTATAATACTCTTTAATTCCCCCTAGAATATCAAATTGACTAGTAATAATTTCATTTTCATCTTTAATTAATTTTGTAATTATTTTATTCACATAGTTTATTTTTTCTAGATGGAAAAAGTATCTTGTCAGTTTCTCACCCTCTTCTACCCATTTTACTCTGGACCTAATAATACTTCCTCTGAGCTTTTCTTTTCTCGTACTTTCAAGCTCTTTTTTTTAGACTTCAATATTTTTATAATCATAAAATCCCATGGAACCATTCTAAAAGGACTGTATTTGTTGTACAAGTTCATTTTCCTGTTTTAATTTGCACTTATATATGAAGAATATGAAATAATTTTTCCATGGATTTCCATCAACAATGTATCGAGAAATAATGAATTTGATATAGTCAGTCTTAGATCTAAATTCAATACATTGTCAGTATTTCCACCATATTCAGTTGAAGCATATTGTAATTTTATTCTCTTTATGCAATTTTTGATTTCATTAATATAATTTTTATCAACCAGTAAACTGTTATTAAATTTCCACAAACCTTCACCTGTTAGGAAATTATTTGAACTCAAATACAGTATTATCATGGAGTGGTCAGACCTATAACTTGGTTCAGTTGTCGCTATTCCTACGTTTGACATAAGAGATTCAGGCACAAGAAAGAAATCCAATCTAGCTTGTTTAAAAGCACTTTTTCTTCTCCATGTATATATCTTTAGTCCTGCATTTAATGCTGTAAATGGATCAACGAGACCAAAAGTTTCTTTTATTCTTAATAATACATTTCTAGCATTAGGGTTATTTATATTTCTGTAAATACATGAATCTAATTTGGATCTTGAACCAAGTTGAAGTGTCCACATATAATAATAGAGTCATTTTCATATTCATGTATAATATCATTTATATTATTGTAAAATTCTGCATAATCATTATTTGGCCCATATACATAATTAAAGAAAAGTTCCTTTCACCAATTTTAATATCTAATGCAATCAGATTACCATCAGGATCCTTTTTACATTCTTTTATATTATACTCAAAGTTGGTATTGAATAGAATACAAACTCCTTGAGAGTTCGACCCTGTAACAATTTACAATACATTCATAACCCCACTGTGCTTTAATATATGAAATGTTATCCTCTGTAAAATGTATATCTTGCAAGGAATATATATGAGACTGTTTCTTTCTAAGATAATCGAAACATCCTTATATTTTTCAAAATCTACAAGTCCCCAACAGTTGGCAGATAGTATTTTTATGTTTGAGCTGTCCATTTTCAGTGTAAAAGTATAAATTCCTCACGGGTGAAATGCACCATGTTTTGTGATCAATAGAGAAAGTGGTGATAAATACCACATATAGATTAACAAATACTACATATAGATTAAGAAAAACATCAGTGATTTGATGTGTGACAGGAAAACGTCCACCCAGAACTCTCTCTAGACTGGAACAGACTACAGTATTCAAACACGCGCACACACACACACAAATACACACAAAAATACACCAAATACACCTAAAAAATATAAACCTAGAGAAGTGTAATGATTTGCCATGACTGTTTGGGAGGTGAGAATCCCAACAAGTAGGATCATCAGCATACCATACACTTAAATGTTGGACATAAACATGTACTACAAAACAATGAGTACAAGTTATGCTAAAAGCTATACACATACAAATATTAAAGTTTGGAAGATTATTTGTATTAATGCTAATGCATATATGTACACATGCAAATATTAAAGTTGGGAAGATTATTTCCGTTAATGCTAATGCATATACCGTATATACTCGATTATAAGTCGACTCGACTATAAGTCGACCCCCCCCCCCCTTTTCATGGCTGCAAAAAGCCAATTCAGCTATGACCCTCCTATAAGTCGAGGTGTTTTTTGCAAATTAAATCCGTCTGCAAGGGTGACATGTCATCATTGAGTCAGAGCTGCACTTAGGAAAAATAAACAGCCAAACTGGATATATAGATAGACATATAGATAGATAAGACAAATAAAAACAAAAACCAATGTAGAATAAATACAGTTGTATTACTGAGTTGAATATGTACAAATAAATTTACAACTTACATTTTGTCCATCTTCGTGTAATGAAATCCATATAGCTTAACATTTTTAATCCATTTATATGATAAATCCATGAATTGGATTATAGGTCACATAAAGGTATAAAATTGGTATCCTATAAATGTCACTGCCTAATATCCTCTGGTTCAAAGCCCAAGAATTCATCCTCATCATCAGATTTACCAAATAAAGTTCTAATTTCCTCCAATGTCATCCCGTCATCGTAAACATCGTCCGACTCCGAATCTATTTATATGATAAATCCACGAATTCAATTATAGGTCACATACCGGTATAAAAATAGAAGTTCAGAATGATCCGATTCACAATATCCCGTAATATATTAATTCCACATGTCGTACAAATAAACAGTGAAAGTTAAGTCCACTTTTTTGTGATTCACGGTAATTATAAATGTCACTATCCAATGTCATCTGGTACAAAGTCCAAGAATTAATCCTCGTCTGATAAAGTTCTGAAATCCTACATCGTCGTCTAGTCATCGTAAATCTCGTCCGACTCCGATTTTCGGCTTTACTGTCATATGCGGGTGCTTATGCAAAGACTGAGCTTGGGCTCTGTGAGTAACACTTTGATCATAAAGTCAGAAATCTATTAAAGGCTGCAACTGAACACATGTCAATTGTGCGGCAAGATCACAGGGAGTTCAAATAGCCACCCTCTGTTACTTGGCACTGAGCTCGCGGCTTGATCAAAGGGTTGTCACGTGGGAAAACAAAGAGTGTGGTGCCTTTACAAGCAAAGGGATTAAGGTCAAAGTATATGCACAGGAAGTTGTAGAACTCTACTTGGTACCGAACAAGTATAGATTGACGGCTCGATCAAAAGGATTGTCAACTTGAAAACAAAGCGAGTCCCTTTACAAGCCAAAGGCTTATCGGCCCACGTGCACTGGCAGATAACTTGGGAAATATCACTTGGGAATTAAATCTGACTTGTGGAAAAGGAAAATACAAATTAAATCAAAACTTATATTGCATCAAGCACAGTCTTTATACAGCAAAACACAAATATTAATACAAATACAGGTTGTTCGGACTTGCACGAAAATGGAGGCAATATACTTACTAGTAAACACCCACGGTAAACATTGACGGACACTTCATTTTGTGGTAGGTAGTATTTAATTTACCGGTAATATTTTCAAAATAATAAAATCCAAATAACTGTAGATACATGTATTGTGTAATGAATACTGTCATGAAACGGATAAACACAGTGCATACCATATATGCATTACTGCATAGGAATAGTGGCATGAAAACGTAAAAATATATGAATTTACAGTATTTTTATGTACTGCAAACATCTTGAGTTTCCGACATTACCCCAAGATTTTTTTATTTTTTTAATGTCGCGCTTATAAGATGACCCCTACTCTGTATGAGTCAAATTCTAAGTAAAAAACGTCGACTTATAAGCGAGTATATACAGTATGTACACATTCAAATATTAAAGGTGGGAAGATTATTTGTGTTAATGCTAATGCATATATGTACACATACAAATATTAAAGGTGGGAAGATTATTTGTGTTAATGTTAATGCATATATGTACACATACAAATATTAAAGGTTGTTAAATTATTTATGGGTACTCTTCTAGGCATTAATAGCCTCTAATACAGGTCAGCTTATTTTGGTAGTGAGTAAAAAAGAGAAAGAAAGAGAGAAACCTTTAAATATTCTATTGACCAGTTTGAAGCAATATATATACAAAAATCTCCACTCTGTGTACATATATGCAGTATATAAACTGTACAATATATATACAAAAATCTCCAATATGTGTACATATGTGCAGTATATAAACTGTACAATATATATACAAAAAGCTCCAATGTGTATATATGTGCAGTATATGAACTGTACAATATATATACAAAAATCTCCACAATTAGTATACATATATGCAGTATATAAACTGTACAATATATATACAGAACTTTCCAACCAGTACATATACATATGTGCAGTATATAAACTGCACAATATATATACAAAAATCTCCAGTGTACATATATGCAGTATATAAACTTTATAATATATATACAAAACTTTCCAATCAGTACATATACATATATGCAGTATATAAACTGTACAATGTATATACAATATAATGTATAGTTTCCTTTGCTGAGGCAAAGAAGAGTCACAAGTCACAATTTATGCAAAACATCTGCATATATCCTTGGTATCGTGCACAGTGTCAGTCAATGATGTCATGAGACATCTATAGAATGTATAGAAGAGTTTTTCCATTCTGGTATTTTGAAGTGATTTCTCATTTGACTGAGGTGAAAACTTGGTCTTTATCCTTCATTCAGTCATCAACTTTTGAACCTTAAAAGAATATATTCAGAGTACTGACCATACTGTACACTGATAAATTGCTCCAAGGTATTATTTAAGGGCTTAAAAGTGCTTGTTAAGATTAACTAAGTATAGTGTCATGGACTTTTGGTGAAAATAGCGACATATACTAGCACAGATAAGCATTGACTGCATCAAATGAGGGCACTCCTCATAAGGTGGATAGCAAACAACAGCACATAATGTCATAGAAAAATCTGCCGATATACAAATTATACATCATATGCATACTATCATCTATACAATAATATTGTTCTTCTTTATCAATATAAATTGTTACAGATATGTTATACATAGATAATTGTGCTTCAAAATGCACTGTATGCTACATGTAGATTGTTATTTTGTAGGTTCCTTCGCTTCTTGTGGAACAGAAAAGAGGGCTGAACATCTTGACTAGCCAAGGATCGTTGATCTACTTCTTTCCACATCAGGGGTTGAAACAATCTCTAAAAATCTACTCGTCCAGTCAGGCAAGTACCAACAGTTTGTTATGCACCTGAAATAAATTCTTGACCAGCTATTACAGAAATATACAGGTTGACAACCAAACTTGATGTGAAAGTTTTTCTAGAACTTGTTCTGTTGACCCTTCTGACACCAGCTGTAAATATTTACTGAGACCAGTCTGCTTTTCCTCTGGTAAGCGTTTATCAGTATTGAAGCGGGAGAGCAAAGCACTTGTATGAGCTTGGTCAAAACATAGAAAACAAACTTTCGTTGAGAAGTATGGACTTTAAATGAACAAAGTCTGCAATATTCGTGACAGAACCCTTTTTCCATTAAAGTGAAACACTGTTCAGCCCGGAGTCAGCATTTGCACATAAAAGTGATGGGAAAATTAACTCAACTGGAAATTTTCACTTAATTACCATTTTGAGTTGGTAAAGTCACTTTCAACCCCAGCACATTGATTGAAAAAAGTGGAGAAAACTTGATTGACATCCCTTGGCTAGCAAAGATAAAAAAAATTAAGGGCTCATGGTTTTGGAAAAGAAATGTCTATCCACTCTCTGCAGCATATTGCTTTAGCATTTTCAAAATTTGCATATCACTTTTCAGTCTGTTGGTTTGTCATCTTGTCTTGCTGTCTTTTTGTCATCTGTCTCTATAATATGACAAGAATGTAGAAAAGAATCCCTATGTTGTGGACATATATACTCATAAATACTAAATTTTGTCCCATTTCATTTTCAGAAGGTAATTTTGAAGTTTGGGTTGCTGTCATGAAAAGAAGATACAACTTAGTCTCTCTCTTAAATGAATCAGTCATTATTATGTCTATATTCAAGTTTGTTTAGCAAATGCATATGAATGTTCAACACAAAACAAAATGCATATTTCCCATTTTTTTCTTGTAAATTTTATTTGAAACTTGGTTAGTGCATAAAACAAACTACCGTATTTACCATATATGTTGGGACACCGTATATGTTGGGACACCATAAATTAATTTTTTAAGTAATTTTGTTGTGCACTGTAAGTTCTGGGACAGATCGTTTTTTTCGAGTCGTAAGTTTTGGGACACCTTTTAAATCATAATATCGATGGTTAAGAAATGCACTCAAACTTATATTTTATTAAATAAATAAAATAAAAACCGCTGTCAGTGTTGTTTATTTACACTTGTCTTCTTGTCTGCAAACTTTTGAAGAACAAAATTTGATAAATCTATGTGCAATATAGGAGACTATATGTTTGCACTACGTACAAAATATGTGGAAGTCGGAGCAACCCGTACTTGTATTATATTTTGTTTTGCTGTATAAACAGTTTGATGCAATAAAAATTTTGAGTTGATTTATATTTGCCTTTTTCATAAGCCAGATCTAATTCCCAAGTAATATTTCCTCACTTATCTGCCAGTGCAAATCCCTTAGCTTGTTTAGGTAGCCTCACTTTGTTTTCCCAACCCTTTGATTGAGCTGCCGAGTTGAGACTTGTTCAGTGCCAAGTAGAGTCCTATATTCAGCTGACAGAATTTATTTGAACTTCCTGTGATCATGCCGCACAATTGACACCTGTTCAGTTGTGGCAAATCCTTTAATATCAGTACATTTCACAATGTATGCTCAAAGTGTCACTTACAGACCCCGACTGTTCCACTGTTTCAATTTATTTTCAAAATTCCTGTGAATACTGCTAAAAGAAACCAAAGCCGGCTTCCCTTGGTCTGCCGACTTTGTATATAAAAAAATCTGCACACTTGAAAGAATCCAAAGTTGGCTTCCAGGGTCTGCTTGCTTTGTAATAAAATAAACTTTGTATTTGATATCCTACTGGTAAGTTGAAACAATGAGTTTATTGCTCGCGACCAGCTGTGTTTATTCACCACCCGGTCTTCTGTTGTTTGCCATCTGTAATCGTAACTGATACAAACAGGCATTGATGTCTGCAGGGTAAATAATATACACGGCATTAATTATACATTCTGTATCCCATGCTAGCGAAAATATTGTCATTTGCTCTCACAGTGAATGTATTTCCTAATAATGATTTTTATTTGTGAAATGTTGTTATATTGTTAACCTGGATATAATACACTCTTGGTTATTTTGCACCATACACCGGATCATGTGTGAATTGCTGGTGCCTTCAAGCAATCAGTTGTTATTTCTCTGTCTCTCTCTTTCTATTGTTTTTGATTTTGCTGGATCCAATTTTAAGTTTCATAAAATACCGGTATTCAAACTTCTGAGGACAACCAAATATGACTCGTGTATCTATATTCACGTCAATAAAATAATGTGTCAATGTTGTTACCTGACATAAGCGATACACGCGACCGGTACTGTACATTACCGGACCATGTGTTAGTGGATACGTTTGCGTCTTTTATACATAAATTGCTTATGAAGAACAAAAAAGAGGAATAAATGAGAACAGTACAAGGTTAGTTTCTTTCAGTTTATTATCAAATAAATGTTTAATTTACCTACCTTATTTTAACATGAAGTGCTGGGGGGGGGGGGCAAATTCAACACAATTTGTTTCGGTTCTTAAGTTTTGCGACATATGACCTAGTTGAAAAAAAGTTTAACCATAAGTTATGGGACAGGAAAAAAATCATTTATTTTATCCTGTCCCAATATATATGGTAAATACGGTAGAACAAATTAATGCATACCAAATATGTTAAGGTATCCTTCTCAACCTAAAAGAGATTGGGATTGAAACCAACCACTATTTATATTGAAAAAAAGCACAACCACAAAATAGCATATTTTCCAAACTATAGGTACCATATATATTCACTTGTAAGTCAGGTCCAACTGCAAACAACAAAGACCCTAATCTGCCATCACATAATGCACCGGCATATCCGGTTCTGTGTTGTTTGTTCTACTGATTACTACTAACAAACTGTAATCACCCAGATCTGCTTGTGCATTATGTGATGGTAAATCTGGGTCTGTGCAGTTGCAGTTTGATGCGAGGTATAGGTGTGATAACGGTTGGTTCCATCGGGATATAAACAAGTGCAAAGAATTTTCCGAGATGGCACTTAGATTTTTGTACACCATAAATCCATATGAACCATAATTATTTTTCTCTTTCTTCTTATTACCTGATCATAATACATTGTGAGTATGACCACTACCTTGCAAGTCCAGTCCTCACAAGGTAAAATTTTAGCTATGAAAGCTAAAGGTTGTCTGCCCACTAATGGTGGGAGTCCGACAGATATAGGTTTGGTTTGATTTTGTGGGTTTAATGCCATTTTTCAGCACATGATACCGTACATGGCGGCAGGTATATTTGGTTGAGGAAGAACCTGGGAAAAACCACCAACCCATGAGAAGCTAGCTGGAAAGCTTCCACACATACCAAGGTTGGCCGAGTTGAGACTCGAACCCACTCAGACAGAGGCGAAATGACAGTGATATGTAAAAGTGAGCACCTTAGAGAACTCTTCCCCCAGCCCCCCCCTCCCCCCGCCTTAAATATAGGGATTGATTGGGGCCAAATCCCATCTATACTTCAGTTACTACTTCTGCACTTACTAGGTAGCACGTTCTTTAGAGACCTCACATAAGTCCGATATCAAGAGTTACTTGTCACACTACAGAGTGAGTTTTACTCCATATATATTTTGAACTATTTCTTGCTCTTTTCTGTCCAAAACAAAGTTTTTCTAACTTTATTAGAACATCAACTTTGTCATACATTATATATGTCAGTGCCATTTTGTGTTACCTGCCCTGGTCACTAGTACATGCATTCAATAATGTGTACTTGATCTTTTGTATTCTTCAGTCTGTGACCATATAAATTACGGACCATTAGGTCATACAGGTAATTTTTCTATAGAAAACAATTGCTCAGTAGCATCTGTTTCAAGTAAGATTATAAGTGATGCTCCATGGACTTCACCTGTATAAGCTGTCAATTATGCTCTGTATTTAGAGGTAGTTTTTTATAGACATTGTAGTAGTCCAGTAGCGTCCACTTTGTTAGTTATAAAGCAACACTTAACTGACTTCATCAGCTATCACTTATGGTCTCTATATTTACAGGTAATTTTCTACAGACAGTATAATAGTTCAATATCGCCTAGTTTGTTACTTTATAAAGCATAGACACTGCCACCAACAAAGTGAACACATTTCTTATGGAGGAGACTTCTAAGTTAGAGGGCTCACCAGTGAATCAAAAATCATGTGAAGTTTTTCAGCTGCAGCTACACATACAGCTCCAGCTCTACCTTTGCATCCTCAATCAGAAAAGACACTTTCGGCAGTACCAATAGGACTTTTGCTACAAAGGTATGATGGCCGGTCTACATTTCCAATGATATACGAGGAAGATCGACACCAGGGGTATACAGTTCAGACACTGTTATACCGGATGCAGAGGGGGGTGGGGACTGGTTTTGGGGATTCAGTATCCCATAACCCTTCCTGGCATCATGAGCCTGGCATCAGTGGGAGGAAATGATGGCCCTGTTCCATCAGGATTGGACTCGGCCATCAGATAGCTGTGTCTAGACGTATGGAGTCACTACTCCAGACAGGTTATATTAAAGAGTTGGAAGCTGCCTTGCATACCTTAGGGGACTGGAGATGGACCTTCTCTGGGGTAAGGGGATGTAGCTCCCTCCATCTCTTATTTATTTTCCTAACATATTATGATTGGGTAATGTATTTGAAGAAGAAACATATTTTTGGACTAAAAATGTTTCTTCAATAAAACTTGCCTGATCATAATATGGATACACTTCCCCAACCTCCCTGCAGTCACATCCTGCTAACAGTGTTCATTCTACTCCAGTAGTACCTGAAGTATAGACAAAATTTGGTGCCAATCCCTATAACAGACCTCAAAATTAGCAGTAGTTTGCTTGTCTGAGGCTTGTAAATTAACTTGCTACTAATGTTCAGAATTTCAGAAGTCCAAAGGCTAGTAAAGTTTCATTTGTTGCCAGTTTGCATTTGTGGGAAGGACTAGTGAATAATCAGCAGAACTAGTAAATTTCTCAATCTTTAAGTCCTTCTGGCTAGAAAGAAATTTATATTAAAATCTAGGCCTGCATATCTAAGGGGGAGATCACTTGGTCTGATTACCACCTATGTGGGCAGACACATTTTAGCTTTTATAGTTTTAATTGTTGTTTGGGAGGGCATTGGATTTGGAGGTAATGGTCGTACTCCTAAGGTATTGTGATCGGGTAAGTATTATTGAAAAATGTAGTTTACTTTATTTAAAAAATTGGTTTATTTGATTAAAAAATTAAGTTTTGACCATGATTGTGCAAATATCTGTACTTATGAATTTTTTACCTATAATTGCATGTCCCAAAATTTTTTACCTAAGGGTTATTTGATTATATTTGAGTAATGATTAAAATGTGGATTTATTCTGATGGCACTTTCTTTCTCCGTTTTTTTTTCTCCACATGTATATAGTAAAGAGGAGAACACCCAACCAGTTGGCTGTTCCAAATGGCATCGCAGAAGTATGATCTACTACGTTTGCTTGGCTTAGGAACCTATGGTCAGGCATGGCTTGCAAGAGAAAATACAACTCAAAGGAAATGTGTGGTGAAGGTGATTAAAGTGGCAAATTTGAATGACAAAGAGGTGGATCGGTGTGTCACAGAAGTGGAGATATTAGCCTGCTGCAATCATGTCAATGTTGTGCGTTACAGCAAGGCATATGTTGATGCAGGGGCACTTAATATCGTGATGGAATATGCTGCAGGAGGTACATACAGTCAGAGACTAACTAATGTTGTGTTAACTGTTGGCATAATTACTGAACTTTACAATGTTTTTTGAATCATACTTGCAGGCATCTTTCATTTATCATAAAATTACTACTTGCAATTTGATTAAGAAGTTCTAGCAATTTCTATAAAATACTGTGGCTCAGATGACAGCATCAAGTGGCATTTGGTAGTAAAAACCAGAGAACAAGAAGAAGCCGTAAACATTGGCTTCAGTGGCTTATGGTGACCTCATATACGATAAGTTGTTTGTGGGTTTGGACCCTGAGCCAAGACCAGCCAATGTCGACTGTCATGGTGTCTCTCTGGGCGACCCTTGCAGAATTGCAGCATGTACTACAAGTGCAGTAGATACATGTACTGTATTTGTGCTGGTCAAATACTGCATCTGTGCTTTAATATTGCAGTATATATCCAGTATCAACACTCATCAATGCTGCAGTCATGCTGAACTGTCTTCAAAAATATCACAACACTGTTGCTTTCCAGCATTAAGTGATGTCATGCTGAATTTGAATGCTGCAGTCTTGCTGATCTGACTTGGACAATTCACAACAATGTTGCGTCTCAGCATATACTGCTATCCTACTGAATGTACATGCTGCAATCATGCTGATTTTACTTGGATATGACATGGAAAAATGAAGCAATACTGCATTTAAGCTGTTTTAACAGATTTAAAGACAAGATGTTGCAATTTTGCTGTTAAAATGTCATCATTTTTGTCTGGACAAAACAAATTTGCTACATGCTACAGTTATTCTGTGTTCAGTTTGATGTAAAACTTTAAAAAAATTCTGCAGTTGAAAAATATGGTATAATCAGTACTGTTGGTGATTTCTATAAAATTGGTTACAATAGGTCATTATAAATTACTATATGAAAAATTGGATTTGTTTATAAAGCATCTATGTCCCAGCTGCAGTTCTATCAAATTCTAGGTCTTACAAGCCAACACCATTACAAAAATAAATCATTCAGCAGTTGCATGAACAAAGATATGACAGTTTTATCTTGTGACATTCTGTGATATCTTGGTGAAATAGTCTCTAGTTTCCTGTAGTTGAAATACTCCCGAGATGTTCTAAACTCTGGATCAGCGTATTGCAACTGGAGGTATCAAGATATCAAACATTCCCTTAATAAACGGTTGGGATCTCACATGATTCATTAGGTCTTTTTGCTCAGCAAGTCTCCTGGTCCCTGAATATGTCCAAACCTGCAGATTTTCATCATACAAGTAACCTATGCTTTTGTTTATCGTTGATTTCCAGCAATACTACAGCATAATAATGTTTGATTAGAACATTTATGCTACAACTCTGCTGGTAACCTATGCTTTTGCGTATCGTTGATTTCCAGCAATACTACAGCATAATAATGTATGATTAGAATATTTCTGCTGCCACTATGCTGGTAATCTATGCTACTTTTGCAGCATAGATGTCCAGTAAAAACCACTGAACTTAATATGGTCAGATTTGACAGCTTCCTAGCAGGAAGACCAGACTAGTTACAAGTTGTTACAAAATGATGCCAATCTGCCTTTAGATATGGCTGCTGTTATTATCCTTGTATAAAGAACTTTCAGTTTTATACAAATGATGCAGATCCACCATCAATATGGCCACCAATAACTAAAGATAGAAAAACCTTTAAACGACAACTTTTACAAAAGATTCAGATCTGCCATCAAATATGGCTGCACAGTACTAAAATAGAAAAACCTTTAGATGACTTTTCAGAAACTACGTGGCAGATATTGACCAAATTTGACAGGAATAAGGGTTTTCATTGTTATACAAATGATGCCATTTTGCCAGAAAATATGGCCACTGTTACTATAAAATAAAATATCCTTTAAATGACTTAATAATAATAAACACTTTATTAACTATTCCCTTAGGCCTTCAGGATACATTAAGTATAAAAGCACAAAGTGTATATGATGGTCATTAACAGAGTAATTTGGAGAGCAAAAAAACAGTATTTCAGTATTTAAAATGACAACTGCCCTTCAAGATAATGGTTATACAATTTTGTTTTGAACACATTTAAATTTGTTTCTGATCTAATGGTTATGGGGAGTTCATTCCATAAAATAACACCAGAGTAAGCAAATTATTTTTAAAAGTATTTGTTTTTGGAAATGGTATTCTGCACTGATCATTTGTAATTGATATCAATTTAGGTCCTTGGTGTTGATCTTCTGACTTAAAATTAAACATGCCATGCATATCGAGGGCAGCATTCATTCTTGACTATGAACATTAATAATGATTTGTGGTAGGCTAATCTGTATTCAAATTTCGGCCATTTCAATTGTGAGAATAGAATTTTGGAGGGTGTATCAAATGGTAAATCTAGGATAATTCTTGCTGCCCTTTTTTGAAGTTTGTGGATTGTTTCAGTATTGCTATCAGTTGTATTTTCCTAAATTGTGCGGAGGAAGAATGAATGCATTGTAGAATAATTTCCGATAGTTGAGTGGTAGATAACTTTTTATTCTCTGTAAAAGTAAAATTCTTGAGCTTACAACAGAGCAAACATGTTTCACTTGCTTGCACCAGTTTAGATTCTTATCAACATGAACTCCAAAAAGTTTTTCTGTGTCAACATTTTCAAGTAGATTATCTTCAATATACAGCTCAATATTTAGATTTTTGTTCACTGATAATCTTTGTCTAGTTCCAAGCAACATTGCCTTGGTTTTTAGGGGATTGATAAACATGTTATTCAGTGAGCACCAATATTCAACTTGATATAAACCTTCACCCAATTGTTTGTTTAACATTTTAACATTCGAATCAGACTTGTGCAAAGTAGGCATGAAACGATACACTTCTGCCACGTATTGATATGATTCTTGATACACAGCCTATGATATGATACATTATCAATATACATATCAACTTGATGGTTGTTTCATCTTTAGAAGGTCTGTCAATGGTAGGGTGGTGCCATTTATTATGTGTTGACATATATTGTGTATTTCCAGTATGCAGATTACAAACAAACATAGACTTATCTTTTCATATGCCATTCTCATCCTTGACAAGATAAAAAAAAAATACTTCCAAACAGACTACCTGTTAGCCATTAATAATTTTTATTCAACCTTTAAGGCCATTTAAGGCTGCTCCATTCGATCAGGTGCATGACTCATCCTGGTCACCACATCCTTTGTTTTACATTGAATGAATGTTTTTAAAACATCTTATTACCAATTTCATGTCTTCACTTAAATTTTGAAGGCATTTCGGTGTTTCTTCAAAATGGAAGAAACGGTGCAGTTTCTTTGTGCAAGGAAAATCTTATCTAGAACAAGTCTGAGTGTGGGAGCAGAGATGACTAACAACCAAATCCTTCACATTGTACTTTCTGCAGACCCAAAACAACTGCTGCGTCCACAGGCACTTGTTTCTGTCAGTGAAAAAGGAAATTATTGACAACACCCACTCAACTTCTACAAATTGACAAGGTGGCTATAACTTATATGGTTTGCCGATTCTGTGCTAATTTTTTTTTATCCCATCGGCACGTTCGGTCGCTGATTACATATATCAACGTAAAAGGAGACATTCCAAACTTATTCCCCATGTATGATTTAAGTACTTTACAGATCATTTAATAGACACTTTTGTGTGAAGTTTCTATGTTGCTTTGTATTTATTTGGATAGAGTTTAAATGCCAATATTTCCGGTATGTCTTGCAGTGAACACGCTACAGTTAGTTATGATTGGTGGTTATTGTTTTACCCTGGACTTGAACAAAAAATAACCACTAATCGGAATTGTATGTAATATATTTCCCTGTGTGACACTTCAGTAGTGTAGCCTTCAATTTGATTGAAGTAGACAAGATGCGATGGAACATAAATTTCACGTAAAAGTGGTTATTTAATGATCAGTAAAGTACTTAAATCATACATGGGGAACAAATCTGCAATATCTTCTTCCGTTGATATATGTTATCAGTGGCTGAAGATGCAAATGGAATAAACAAATTAGCATGGAATTGGGGCGTGAGAAAAGGGTAGATTTCGAACCACGTGAGTTAGTCACCTTGTGTTAATTTGTAGAAGGCTAGTGGTTGTTGTCAATAATTTGTATTTTTTACTGACAGAAATGAGTGCATGTACTTACTATGACTGTCTCAGAGGAATTCTCAATTTAAAGAATGAAAAGGCAAATGACTAATAATTATTCACGACTGCTGAAGATTAAAGTAACTTGTATTGAGTAAGTATTGTTTTGTATTGATTCTTCCCCTCTTGTATCGATATGGGTATCGATATAGAAAAAGTATTGATACATCAATATATTGATTAATCGTTTCACCCCTAGTGCAAAGTAGTATCATCAGCATATAGAACAGTTTTTTAATGTTGTACATACAGTGGCAAGTCATTTATAAACAATATGAATAATACAGGCCCTAAAATAGATCCCTGTGGAACTCCTTTGTTAATGGACATCAGCTCCAATTTAATGTTACCAATAACAACTTGTTGGCTTCTATCCGATAGGTATGATTTGAACCATGAGAGCAATAAGTGAGAACATTTGTATTTTTCAAGTTTCCATGCAAGTATATTATGGTCAACTAGATCAAAAGCCTTCTTAAAATCAAGAATATAGTTCCAACCAATTCTCCATTGTTCATAGCAAGTAATCAGTCATCGGTAAAAATTGTTAACGGAGACTGACAGGAGTGTTTCCATATAAATCCTGATTGGGATGGGTAAATTAAATAGTACTTTGAAAGGTAACCATTGAGATGTTTGGAAATGTGTCTTTCAAACAGTTTGGATATAGTTGGCAGAATAGATACTGGTCTATAATTATCTGGATATGGTTGGCAGAATAGATATTGGACTATAATTATCTGGATATGGTTGGCAGAATAGATATTGGTCTATAATTATCTGGATATGGTTGGCAGAATAGATACTGGTCTATAATTATCTGGATATGGTTGGCAGAATAGATATTGGTCTATAATTATCTGGATATGGTTGGCAGATTAGATATTGGTCTATAATTATCTGGATATGGTTGGCAGAATAGATATTGGTCTATAATTATCTGGATATGGTTGGCATAATTATCTGGATATAATTGGCAGAATAGATATTGGTCAATAATTATCTGGATATGGTTGGCAGAATAGATATTGGACTATAATTATCTGGATATGGTTGGCAGATTAGATATTGGTCTATAATTATCTGGATATGGTTGGCAGAATAGATATTGGTCAATAATTATCTGGATATGGTTGGCAGAATAGATATTGGACTATAATTATCTGGATATGGTTGGCAGAATAGATATTGGTCTATAATTATCTGGATATGGTTGGCAGAATAGATGTTGGTCGATAATTATCTGGATATGGTTGGCAGATTAGATATTGGTCTATAATTATCTGGATATGGTTGGCAGAATAGATATTGGTCGATAATTATCTGGATATGGTTGGCAGATTAGATATTGGTCTATAATTATCTGGATATGGTTGGCAGAATAGATGTTGCTCTTTAATTATCTGGATTAATGGTTGGCAGAATAGATGTTGGTCTATAATTATCTGGATATGGTTGGCAGAATAGATATTGGTCTATAATTATCTGGATTTGATTTTGAAGCCTTTTTATAATTAGGCATAATTTTGGCAGCCTTCAGTTGAGATGGGAAGATTCCCTTAGTAATGCTTTGATTATGTAGATAAGAGATGGAGCAATAGTATCAGCACATTAATTTAAGATGAATGGACCTATCTGATCCACTCCAGTTGATTTCTTAGAATTAATAACTTTTTCAGTTCACTTACTACATCTACACATGACATAAATGGAATACTGAACTATACATTTTCAGGGAGTTTAGACTTTAAAAAAAAGTCTTCAAACTTTGTATTTTTTGCATGAGTACTTCTCAGAAACCACTCAACAGAATTTGAACAAATTTTGCAGAAAGTCTTCTGGTATGAAGTTCTTTTAATTTTATACAAATTATGCCAATCTGCCATCAAATATGGCTGCAGTCATTAAAAATTTAAAAACCTTTCATGACTTCTTCTAAAAGACCATTTAACAGACTTTGATCAAATTTGACATTGTCCTAGTTTGAATTCCTTTCATATTTATGCACCATCAAATATGGCTGCTGTTACTAAAAGTTGCAAAACATTTACACAACTTTATTTTAAAAAACTGCTGAACAATATTTGACCAACTTTGATTCATAGCATCCTTGCACAAAGGCCTTTTAGTATTGAACAAATGATGCTGATGTGAGCCATCAGATATGGTAGGAGAAACCTAAGGTAGAGAAACCTTAAAAAAATTGTTTTCGTAACATTTACGATCAACAGCATTGGAAGACATTTAAAAAGAAACATGCAACTGACCCAGATTTCACGGCCAATTTTTCTTGCATCTGGCCATTAGATGTCAGATGAATGATCTTGGGTCCACTTGAGCCTCTTGTTTTGTCTAAATAATTATTTATATTTTACAGGGGATTTACAGAAGAAGATACAAGAGCAGAAGGGGATTCATTTGCAGAAAGAGGTGCATGGGGATTTTGGATTTATTCTATGATCAATTGATCTTTATGTGACAACTCGAGGCAAATGTTCCATTTTTGGAGTTTGCAAGTTGTAATTTGTGAATACATGCTAGTTATTGATCTGAATGTAGGATATTTAATTTGTCTTCCTACAGATAACAGGACTTTGAAATCAGAAATTAAATTGTTGGGCTCAGATTGTTAGTTGGTTTTCTAACTTGCTTTGCAATTCTTTGGTCTTGGGTTTAATCCTTGGGAGTGTCTGGCGGCTTTCCTAACACTTACCAATTTCCATCATTTTATATGTCACCATGTGCTACAAAACTGTGCTGTTTAGTGTATTTGGTTCAAGTTGTATGGGTTTCATATTCTCAAAAGAACAACACGTGCTGCTGGAATATGTGCCCAAGAGATGTAAATATTATTAGATTAAAACAGAATTTAAATTTCTTTTTTCAGACAATACTTGACTGGTTCATGCAAGTCTGCCAGGCCCTTAAGTACATTCATGAGAAAAACATTCTTCACAGAGGTAATGCAGTATAACCTTTGACCTTTTGCTTAGGATTTTTATTTTAAAACTGGATATTGCAAAAAATATTTTGTATTGCTAATTAGTTACTTTTACAATTTACAGAAAGCTTCACATTATTAAGGTTAAAGTTATGCCTATTAAGGTTAAGGTTATGCCTATTAAGGTTAAAGTTATGCCATTGAGGGAATCTCTAAGTGCATGTTGACAATTGAATTTTCAATGGCGTGCCATTTAATATTATTCTGTGTATTTAGCATTTAGTTACAATAATAAACTGCATATTTTTTAGGACTCATTTTCATGAT
The DNA here is from genome assembly GCA_029931535.1 of Margaritifera margaritifera. Taxonomy (NCBI): domain Eukaryota; kingdom Metazoa; phylum Mollusca; class Bivalvia; order Unionida; family Margaritiferidae; genus Margaritifera; species Margaritifera margaritifera. The sequence goes on from JAQPZY010001494.1 coordinate 1,845,680, forward strand.
GCTATAATTTAAAACTTTTGATAATGAGCCTTCAAATGATTATTTCAAAGTTACTGCAAGTTATTAGAAACATGTAATAATGATGTTAGAAGTATATGAATAATAAGAAATTAAAGAGTTAACTGCATCTATGTAATGTTACACTAATCTCTTGTAAATACTGGGTAAAGAGATTTCTTAAAATGGAATGATACTAGAAAGTAATCTTGCCTAGAAATGGTTGTTTTTTTAATGGCTATTTCAGTGCATTTATCACGTTAAGAAAATGGGAGCTATTTGTGCCTTTCCCATGGATACACCAAGGCATCTGACCTGGGCTGGCCTGGGTGGGTAACAAACCACTGACACTTGGATTACAAGTCTGATGCTTTACCAACTGAGTTACTGTAGCTTTCCCTACAAACAGTGCTGTGAAATAAGTTACATAATTGTCAAAAAACAGTAAGAAAAGGTCTTTATGCTGCTGTTATTGCTGTCCCTACTAAATGAGACAAAAAGTGATGATTTTATAAAACCATTTGGAAATATGCTTCAGATGTCGTGCTTATTTAGTCATTAAGAGATGCAGTCACTTTTTACCAAGATGGAAGTGAATTCAAACAATTGTCGTGCTGAGATTTCACCAGGTATCACATTTGTTGATAGTATCCATACCCTCCCACACATGGAAGCTGCTGTGGCTCAATGGTTGGCATGCCAGAGTCATGACTGAAAGTGTACAGGTTTGAATCCTACCATCGGACCAGCTTGTGTCGGCTATCGTGGTGTGTCCTTGGGCAAGACACTTTACTCCAATTGCCTTGGCACTAAATAACCTATTTGTGTTACTGTGTCATCAAGAACCAAACCCTTGCACACACATAACAGTATGGATAATCTTGCAGATTATAAATGACAAATTGTGTTGTAATAAAACCCTTCAGTACTAGGAAAAGGCTGTAAAGTTAGTCAAATGTGCCTTAAAGGTCACATTTATTAAGCAGTCTCCTACCTTAAACAGTCACTTTTTCAAGGTCCTTTAAACCACATAACCATAAATATAAACCTTGATTAAACAACCACCTTTGTTTAGAGGCAAATTTTCTCACTTTATAAGGGTGGCTATTTAAGACGGGTTGAATTGTATAGACTAAATGTAAAATCAAATTTACAGTCCATTGACGCCTTCTGAAATAGTGTGTGTGCATGGACGGATTATTAAAAAAAATGTTTTTGATATGGATTGAGTTATCATTTCCTTTTATTTTATTTTCCTGTCAGATTTGAAGGCCCAGAATGTGTTCCTGACCAGTCATGGAATGATCAAGGTAGGGGACTTTGGTATTGCAAGGATGCTGCGTAACCAAGACGACCATGCCATTACCACTATTGGCACACCACTTTATATCAGTCCTGAAATCTGCTTGAGAAAACCGTATCCATCGATTGTCTTTTGTTGAAATCTGTATTTTTTTCTTGCTTGTGATGAATATTGCAAAAAGAAATACATTAAAATCTGTCTTTAGATCACCCCTTTTGCCAACAAAATTGGCCTCTTAAGACAGGTGGATTTTCATTTAAGGTCATAAAACTATAATAATGTTGATCTCTACATGGTACTGTATATATGATTCTGACTATACTTGCATACAAGTTGGGGTCAAACTGCTAGCAACATAGACCCTGATCTGCCATTGCATAATGCATCAGCAGGTCAGGATGTACATTTGTTCTACTGATTAGGCCTAACTGCATTGAACCAGATATGCTGGCACATAATGCGCCAGCAGATTGGGGTCTATGAAGTTTGCAGTTGAATTGACTTGTACACGAGTATATATGGTAGGTTTTATTGAACAGTAAAACCTTCAATTAAGACCACCCATTAGATCAGAAAACGTGGCCTAAATGGGCAGTGGTCTCATTTAAGAGGACAGGTTTGTTCTTTTAAGTAGCAAAATTTGACTGAATGAGGTTGCTGATATGGAGCAGTTTTTATTTTGTGATGGTCACAGTAGGAGATTTTACTTTATGAAGAGACGGTGGTCACAAAGTCAATGAATACAGTCGTAACATTTTGTTTGATTTGACTGACTGGGATGAATGAATTGAAGCAAAATTATATACTTTGATAATAGGCAGGGGACCAGCTAGAAGTTATTATGAACAGGTGGTTTTAAAAATGTAGTGATACCTGCCTCAGTGCACACCTCAGTATGAAAAAAAATTTTTTTTATGGATTTCTCTGAATTTATATATTTTACAGCTATATTAGGACTTGTGTCCATCAAAAATAATTTGATGGTCCTTTGAGTTTTTTTTATACAGAAGTTTTACTGTGTTTAATTTTGTATCGGTCCTTCTTCAGTTGAACATATGTTGTGGCATAATCTGTCTATCTGTCTAATATCATTCGTTTGTCCAGCACATAACTTTATAAAGGTTGGAGAGATTTTTTTATGAAGTTTTGCTCAAGTATATATCCTGATCAGACATGCCATATACCATAGCCAGGCCTTGTGCCTCAAGATCATTGTTGCAGCCAGGGAGGATGTAATTCTGTGACTTATATCCATGTCTGAAGTATACATAATTAACCACTTAAGATATTTTAATAAAAACTTTTCCCAATTATATATCCTGACAAGATACCATGTCATGTACAATAGCCTTGCCCCCTTCCCTAAGATCAAGGTCACATCAAAGGAAAAAATAATTCAGTGGCTGGTATACTTGTCCAGAGTATAAATGTTTGAATCACTGAAGATATAATAATAAAACTTGAACCAATTATATATGATGTTGCACACCATAGCCACTACCACCCCACTTAAAGGTGAAGGTCACAGCAAGGGAAAGTGCAACTCCGACTTAAATCCTTGTCCAAGTATAATATTTAAACCACTTTAAATATTTTAATGAAACTTGAACAATCATCATCTCGATTAGACAGTGTGTCACATACCATAGACCTGCCCCTTTCATTGAGGTCAAGGTCACAAAAAGGGAAATATAAATTAGTGACTCTATACATGTGCAGGTACAACTTTTGAACCAGTGAACATATTTTAATAAAACTTGGCCCATTATATATCTTGACTGGACAGTGTCTCACATAGGTAGTCATACCACTTGCCCTCGAGGTCAAGGTGACTCAAGAGATAATGCAAGGCAGTGGCTGTCACTTTTAACCCTTTGGATATTTTGATGCAACTTTACCCAGGTCCACCCGTTGTCATACAGTAAAGTCCCTGGCTCAAAGGTCAAGGTGACTAGTATGGAAAAGGTCAAGTGATTGGTGTATCATGTGCCGTTTTTGTTGCAAATGCTACATTTTGAACTTGATCTTTATACACAGATGGTAATATGCAGGTGCTTTTAAAAGATCTGTAGTACTACCAAGCCTAGCTTTTCCAAGTTATTAATTTATCAATAATTGCATATCTGATATTATTCAGATATACAGAATTATTACTAAAAAAAATAGCTCACATTAATAATTATTGAGCAAAAAACTACCAGTATTGGCTTATTTACCACCAACTAATGATGCTTTTTTACGAGTCCCTGTTGGGTCTATCATACCAGCATATGGTCATGAACATAGTCATGTCTGTCCTTTTTTGTACTCTTTTTTTTTTATTATCAATTATTGTTTCAGGTGTTGATTATTTTCTTCAGTACCTACATTTTGCATTTTTAATATGGCAAAAAGTGTTTTGTATAAAAAAAATCAGAGTATAAAAATAATTTATGAATTAATAGTGCACACAAATTTAGAAAGTATGTATAAAAATAATTTATGAATTAAGAGTGCACAAGAATTTAGAAAGTATGTATAAAAATAATTTATGAATTAAGAGTGCACAAAATTTAGGAAGTGTACTGATAATAAAGTAACAACTGTAAATAATATAGTAACTTCCTTAGCTTGTAGAACAGTTACAACAGTAAGAGTGACATGTGGGCTGCTGGCTGTTTGCTGTATGAGTTGTGCTGTCTTAGAGCTCCGTTTGATGGCCCTGACCTGACCAGTCTCATTATGAAGATCGTCGGTGGACAATATGCTCCCATACCAGAGTAAGATGTTGATATATTTCTTGAGCAGATACTGCGATTTCATTTATTTTGGAGTGTATTACAGTGGTCCCCCTCTTATAAGGCCACCCCTTCTGCAGCAAGAAAGTGGCCTTTCTAGAGGGGGATCTTTAAATTTATGGATAATGTAGCAACCATGAAATACAAACAGATTGTTAGCAAACAAATAATGGTGAATTCAGTGTTTTCCTCATTTTCATTGGATCTTGTCAGAAATTGACAAAGCATCATGGGTAACAAAAATATTTTGAAGACAAAATTATGCCATTTATATTTACTCCAAAATGCAAAAAGTGATTACTTTGGTGCTAAAATCCTCATTTGTCAGGCTGATATCTGTAGTAATGAAGATTAGAGATTTTGGTTTTTTTTAATTAAAAAAAAAAGGTTTCCAACTGTAAATAAAATATTTCAGACAGGAAGAAATAATGTGCATTAATCATGGTGAAATGAGAGATCAAGCAGGCATATTCATAGAGTCGATGGCCTTTCTATTAGGTCTATTAAAGCTCATAATTAGCAATCATTATCAATAAGTTGTATTATGTTGATGTGTGTGCACTTTCGTGTGTTTGTCGTATGTGCTTATATGTATTATAATGTATATATGAGAGGAGATTTTGGAATTTTTCGGTTTCAGACTTGATAAATTAACAGGATTTAACTCATCAGTGGAAAAAACGGCTAATTCAAACTTCTGCATCTCGATATATCCAGTTTAATAGACCATTTTGCTTTAAACGAGTCCTGTTCTATAACCTTAGACTTACAAACAAAACCTGCTTTAAAACCCACACTGACTCCACATAAATCCACATTTGTTATTAGGCTAAAACCAATTAAATGCTTAATTGAGATGACCATGGCCACAACATTACATTTTGAATTTGTTGAACTTCAGTTTTGATTAATAATTTTGTCATTTCAAACCAAAAATGTAAGTGATACCTCACTGCTAGATCGGAAGTCAAATTCCATCAACACAACCCTTGGTTATCTTAGTTAAGTCCTACTGTATTGATCAGCTGATTGTAATCTTGAAATAAATTTATACAGTTGTATAAGTTGCTTTTAGAAATAGAGAATATATATATATCTCACTTTCTCTCACAAGTGTGTGCTCAATTCAACATGTCAGCTTGATTCTACATCCTTTATCATTTCAGAAAAACCGATTGTTTTATGTTCGTGTCTCTTTTCTGATTGAAAAAAGAAATGTTATCAAAAAGAAAGAAATCAATTGGTTGTAAAATTTAAATTGTCAATTACATCTGCCCATCTTAGTTGATAGAAACAAAATGGTGTCATTTTGTTGTTTGGTTTTTTTCACTCGTGATGCTTAGTGAATTTACGATAAAGTTCACTGCCTCTTCTGCAACAAATGCGATATTGTATATGTAGCAGCTACCATGCCTGTCTGTCCATTTGTCCAGAATCTACTTGAAGTAAAAGTTGCACAAGCTTTTGCCATGAATACAAAAATTAAAGATAATGACAGAACAGGTTTTCTGGCATGAATAATTTTTGTCTTGTCCTGTGTCCTTCATAGCATGTGATAGACTTAGTTTTTGAATACTCTCAGGCAATATGAATAATACCCAGTGTAAATCGTGAATAAAAATAGGTAATTCTTTCCCCAAATTTTTTAATAAAAAAAGCTTTTTCTGATAATTTACGACTGAAAATGCAGCAGGTTCATTTACTTGCATTTGCACTGCTAGCATACACACATGCTCACACTCTCTCCCTCTCTGTCGTACACATGTGACAATCCGGCTTAGTTAATACAGTGACAGCACTAACACTTCAATAGCTGGAAGTGTTTGTTATGTCATGGATGCAGTGCCTCTTTGAGAAAATGGCTGACCTCCTGTGTTGGAAAGATTGAAAAACTAGGGCCGATTTCTCCTAAACAGGTGGACCAACTAAACTGTACAGATGTAATAAATAAAGTGAACAACATTGATTGAGTGCATATTGTGCATTGGACTCCATTTTCTCTTTACTACACACTGTATTTAGCACTTTGTAACAGAGAGATAGAGAAAGTCAGAGAGAGGGAGAGCATATTAATGCATACATTACAAATGATGATATAGGATTTGTCAAAGGCCTACAACATTTATCTTCCATCAGGAAAAGTTCTAGTGAATACTGGATTTTCAGCTATACTCCCACAAGATTGGTGAAATTAACTTTAAAAAAATTACCTACCCTAACATAAAGTTACCCCTTACAAAAAGTTATTAGTGGATCGCATATATTCACAGGATTCAAAGAATTGTAAAAATTAACTTTTGTTTCTTCCTTTTTGGAAAACTGCTGGGCACAGTATCTATGTTTCTGTCCATCCTTCCATCACTCCATCACACTTTTGTTTGCACTCTATAACTTTTAAGCCATTTTAAATTAAGGAGTTCAACTTGGTATAATACATTTTCTTAGTTTTCTGAATATAATTGGTAAATGATAAGCTCTCTTTATACTTTTTTTGCCCTAAGTTGTTATTAATATACCTGTTTTTAGAAGGGGGAAATAAATATTGCTTAAATTACATTATTTCAAGTACTGTATTTGAGCATGATGATGATGATTGCATTAACGTCGTGTGCGCCCATTCGGGCATGTACGACGATGTATTTGAGCAACAAATATCCAAACATTTAACATCATAAAAACTAAATTTTTAAGCTGTCATTTTTACCATTTGTGTTTACATTTGCAGACATTTTGGACCTTTTCTTTCCAATCTTGTTACCAGACTTCTCGAGTCCAGCACAGAAAAACGTTTATCAGCAGTTGAAGTTTTGTCTCTGCCAGAAATCCAGGCCATTATAGATAGACAATCCAAGCAATTACAACAGCATAGAGCTGGTATTAGTCACAAGCCCAGAAGTCACAGTGTTTCTGTTAATAAGACACCAACAGACAGCAAGGCCAAGCCTAGAGCACCCTCCTGTGGTGACCCTGTATCAAAATTCAAAAGGCGACAATGGAAAGACTTGCCACCTGCCATCATAAAAGTTGACTGTGCTGAGGTTATAGGTAACAAGGATGATGGATGTAAGGATGGAAAAGAAAATATAGAGTGTGAATCTCGACAAAATGCCAGAAAACATCAAGCAGTGCCACATGGAGTAAACAACTTGCCCAACAGAGAACAAGAGAGAGTATTTCAAGTAAAAGATACAGAAAAAGACAATAAAGCAAGTGAAAATATGAAAGAAATTGTTAACAATAGGGGTAACTTGGCTGAAGATGGAGAAATTAATGCAAATAACATTTTCAAAGACAGAACAAATATACCAAGTTATGACAGAATGAACAGAAAACAGGATGTTAGAGATCAATGTAGGAATAGCCCCAATACTGCTGACTATGTGATGAAAGAATCTAAGGTAAAGGAATTAGTAGTTTTGTTTTGTAAATCAAAATTACAATTCACACTATAAATAACACTAAAAGGATGCAAAAGATGAAACTGTAGACCCCAGAGGTGCAAAATGAGAGTCCTAAATTCTGTTCCTTCAAGGTCCCTCAGATACTTTGATCAATGGCAGATATCAGGGGATGGGGAGAGAGGATGACTATCAGTGACCGATTCAGAATGGGGTTCGAGAGTTGACTGAATACTCCGTCCCCCCCCCCCAATCTCTCCAGTTAAAATAGTATTTTTGGGGGTCAATAACAATGTTTGCCATTTTAAGTTCAATGAACTGTCCCCTTCTCATAATTGAGGACCAGTTAAATCCCCTCCCCAAACACACACTTTGTGCTCTTTGATTCCTTATTGGAATTTTTGCTTCCAACCTTTAAAGAACTCGGAGAACATGATAAAAGTTTGTTTTTTTTCCAGTCAGTTTAAACTTATTTCTAGCTTTAATCCTTTACCTCATGTAAGCACTTTTGAACACCGCAACCCAATTCTCATGGAAGCGCAAGTGGATGCTGCCACCCGATTTGCATACAAGTGTGTTTGGATTCCTCAGCACCATCAGCATGGAAGCATGTTTGGATGCCTACAATAAACATCAGCCATTTTTAGCTGGTTTTCGTAGCGCCACCTTTGGGGAAAACCCCCTATTAGAAACTACAGGCATTGAGGTAAATGACCACTACATCACATCAGGTGGATGCTATTTAAGATCTAGTCGCAATCTGCTATTTAAAGTATCTGGGTCAGATACTCCACTCTACAAAATGGAGGCCGCGGATTTCATTCAGCACTGTCTTGAATTTGGATCATTAAAATTACGACTATGAAGGCTTCAATAAGTCAGATATAGGCTCTGATGTCGATGTAGGCAACACTGATTTTTTTTATAAAGGTTGAGAAAGGTCAGCTATGGTTGGTCACACTGCTTCACTGACTTGACAGTGAACGAGTTCTCTTGAGATTTTAAAGCATTTATAAAAAATCTTCCATGAAAAATAATTATACAGCTATAAAGATCAGATTTTACTCTTAAACCTATCTATAGATAAATGACATGTACAAAAAAGATAAAATGGTTAAAATGTATATTTAACTTAGCATACACTATACTGCTATAAATTTTACAGGCAGGCCTATGCGCATTGAGTCGTACTTCATTCCAGACAACTTGCATAATCAATATTTTTAGCACAACCGTATGTGCAACACAGTTTCTGATTTGTAGAACATCAGAATTTCTTGAAGTAAAATCTGTAATAAATTGATGCCATTGTGACACAATATTTCTACTCCATTGACATGGTGGCATGAAGAATTATATTGGCATTTTTTTGTTACCCACCTTTTCCACGCTTCAGTCTGTCTGTCCATCCATTAGTCCATTCATCTGTCTATCACATTTCATAACTTTAAAGGTCTTTGAGATTAAGGAATGAAACTTGATATTACTTATACATCATCACTAGAAGGTGTGTCATGTACCACATTGGTGGTCTGATCTTCAAGGTCAATATTATGGTTTAGTATTCAGCATTTCCATCAAACTTTCCCATCTGCTCCATATACCAATTGAGATTCAGGAATGAAACTTGGTGTACTTGTACATTACCATTAGAAGGCGGCACATACCACATTTGGGATCCTGTCTTCAAGTTTAAGGTCACAGCTCAGTGTTTTAAGTTTTTCATGACATTTTCCCATATGCTTTATAACTTTAAAGCTGTTTGCTATTTAAAGATGAAACTTCATATATTTGTGCATCATCGGTAGAAGGTGTGTTGCATAGCAGATTGTGATTGCTATCTTCATGGTCTCGTTCACACTTCAGTATTTCATGTTTTCCATCAACACATTCTCTTCTGCTCAATAACTTTATATATGTTTGAGAGATTCAGGGATGAAACTTGGTATACATATACATCATCACTAGAAGGTGTGTCACAAACTACATTAGGGGTCATATCATTAGGGTCAAGGTCATGGCTCAATATTTCACGCTTTCATCGCACTTTCCAATCTCCATAATTTTTTAGCCATTTGAGATTAGGGCATGAATCTTGGTATACTTGCACATCATCACTAGAAGGTGTGTTCCATACCACATTGGGGTTGCAGTGACTTCAGGTCAAGGTAAAGGTTATGGTTCAGTATTATGTTTATGTCACACTTTCCCTCCTGCTCGCTAACTAAAGTCATTTGATATTAAGGGGTGAAACTTGATATACCATTTTTTAGTGTGTACAATGCTCACTTTTTGTTACCTAATATTTTGTATGTAGGAGGGAGAGCACGTTTTACAGAAGAATGAAAAAAGTTTTTTTACAGGTCAATGTAACAAAAGGATCAAGACATTTAAGCTGCCTACACATGACATTCACCCCTTATGAAATATTAAATCTGTTGTATTGAAATTAAATTGTTTACTAGCCTTGTTAAAGAAATAAATAATGCTTTCAAACCTTGATAGTCTTGTTCTTTGATTGCTTATGTCAATAAACTGATTTCATTTCACATAACTGTATAGCTTTTTGTTCCATTTTTCGACTGGAAATACATGTATATACAATTGGTAAGTGGTAGTTCTACTCTCACATTTATGTCAAAGCTGTGCAAAGTACCACATTGCAGTAAAACAAATATGATTAACATACCCATAAATATTCCGTACCACATTGCAGTAGAAAAAATATGATTAACATACCCATAAATATTCGGTACCGCATTGCAGTAGAACAAATATGATTAACATACCCATAAATATTCAGTATTCAATAACTGTTCATCTAATGAATTTTTTCTTCATTAATTTCTTTATTCATGGTTGAATTGAAATATAATATTTAGAATTCAAGAAGTTTTAATGTTCTCATCAGAATCACATATAGGGGACATCTTTTTCGTGACTGCTATTTGTCTGTTACGGTAACATTGACACATAACGTGAAAGAAAATAACAAGTTAATGTATGAAATCGGCATATAATTTGGAAAATAAACTTGATTCTTAGTTTTATTTCTCATCTTAAATCACAGTATTTGATATTTCTTTGTTACTATACAGTGATCATTGCTTTATTGGCTCAGTGTGGTCTTTTCAAGGTAATCTGCAACGGCAAAAGCTTTAATGTGCTAAGTATAATTACATTGCTTTGTCTAGGTAAATTTGCAATTTATTTACTTTTCTTGGGAAAATAAACATGGTTCTTTGTTTTATTTCACATCCTAAACCACAGTATTTGATACTTCTTTGTTACAGTACAGTGATCAATGTTTAATTGACTCGGCATGGTGTTTTTAAAGGTAATTGGCACTGGCTAAAGCTTTGATGTGCCAAGCATAATTACGATACATTATCTTGGTAAATTCTAGTTTGGACGATTGAGATATATATTTTAGAGGTGTCTTGAGAGTCCAATTAAGTATAAATACTAGACCTGAGCTTTCACATAGCAACATGTGTGCCATCTTGAATCTGTAACAAACATATTCGGACAAAGTTATCAACACGGGCTGTGAAAGAAACTCGTACACTGCAAAAGACAAGCTAACCATCATTACCTATGCAGAAGCACCTTGTTACAGAGCTACTAGGAGGTAGTTCAGTGTAGGAGAGTTCTGTTAGGGAGTGGAGAAGAAAGTCAGATCAGGACATGGTGACTTTTTGCAAGTGATGACATTGAACAGGAATTTGAGGAATTTGCAGCAGACTGAATGCCATCAGGTGAACCTTAAAACACCCCTGTTGAGGGTCAATCATAAAATTGGAAACATACTTTCAATATTTCCACCTTTTTTTGTTCTTTTATAATGTCTTTAAAAATTGTTGGTTATGATTTGGTGCCACGTACTGACAGGAAACACGAGAGAACAGTCAAGCACTGGTGTACAGTAAACAATTCAAACGTCGTGTAACAAATGATGATCAGTGCATAACCAAAATGGCTAACTATTGTCGCACTATGAAATTGGAGTGAAATTATCAAGATTTTAAAATGTATTGCATGTATGTCATATGGCAGAACTAAGTTTCCTACCTCATTTTGGGTTGAAAATCGGGGTGCACATTATGTATCAGTGCACATTATATACACCAAAATGTGGTACATGTACATCATTAGTAGTAGGTGTGTCATATACCACATTGGGTATCCTATCAAGGTCAAGGTCACATCACTTTATTTTGTTTTCCTTCACACTTTTCCACTCTGTGATTTGGGAGCTTAAGGGAATATATATATATATATATATATATATATATATGAGGTTAATGGAATATATATATATATATATATATATATATATATATATATATATATATATATATATATATATATATATATTTCATCATTAGCATGTGTGTTGTGTAACACATTGGGGCTCATATCTTTGAGGTCATTATCATGGTGTTTTATGTTGAATTTTTCTACTATGTTTTCCTTTCCACACTATAATTTTTTAGCCATTTGAGATGAAGAGATGAAACTCTGTATATCATGACTAAAAAGTATGTCATATACCACACTTTGGGGGGGGGGGTCAAGGTCATGGGTCAATATTTTAGGTTTCAGTCACATTTGCCCTTCTGCTTTATAACATAACAGCTGTTTAAGATAAATGGATGAAGCCTGGTATACTTTTATATTGTTACTAGTAGATGTGTTGCAATGATAGTGCGAGGTCTTATCCTCAAGGTCAAGGACACCACTCAATATTTTAATGTTAGTTTTGTTTTTATTTTTGTCATAAAAGTGGTTTGAGGTGCAGAGATGAACCATGGTATACTTATCCATCACAGTTTGATGACATCTCATAATCACAGTCAAGGTTTTATATCCAAGGTCAAGGTCACTGATAATTTTTTTCTATCCCTTTTTTGCACTTTTCTTCTAATGTTCTTTATGGTAGGACAGTGAAACTATGTTACTTTCGATGTCTGTCCAGTAACTTTAAAATTTTGTCTTAAAGGTCAAAGATTTTATGGTTGTGAACTTCTATGACCTCACCATGGTAGTTGGTGGACAAAAATTCGCTGAATTGGCTTGTTAACAGTTTTAAATAGCTTGCTAGATAGCGGAATAATGGTCTTGTGTTTGAAGATTTGAGGATGTTAATGGTGGTTTTACTTTCACAAATCTCCATTTTAACAGCATTGTGTCAGCTGAACTGTTAAAACTCAGTTTGTGACAGTTAAACCACCATTGTTGACTTCAAATACAAGAGTCTTATACCCTAATATATTTTTACTCTGTTGCTTTTTCTAGAGTCCCAGTTGTGTTTTGAACAGGGAGACCTATGTTGTGAAGACCCCAATGCTTAGACATCTTTCCATAGCCTCGCCAAAACTCAGTGGGACAATCAGGAGGCAAAAGGAAGCACTCTCTGTAGAAAGAAACAGCCAGCCACAGAGTACCAAGGTACAAATTATTTTGAAACTGGTCTTGAAAACTCTCAATATAGATGAAATCTGTCCATAAAAGACTTTTATATAGGGACAGCCCATCCTTTTATGAAAATTATAATCATGAACTTTCTTGTGTGAAGTCGGGCTTTTATACAGATAATGTATTCACTGCCATGGACTTGTTTGGGACTTTGAGTTAACATAATATACACATCTCACAATGATTTTCATGTTATCCATTATGCAAAATACATATCTCACAATGATTTAATTGTAATCCATTACATAAGATTCATATCTCACAATGATTTCTGTGTTGTCCATTTTTAAGATACATATATCACAATGATTTCTGTTTTATCCATTACACAAGATACATATCTGACAATGATTTATGTTGTCCATTACATAAGATACATATCTCAATGATTTCTTTGTTATTCATTATACAGAATACATATCTCTCAATGATTTCTTTGTTGTCCATTACATAACATACATATCTCACTAAATGATTTATATGTTGTCCATTACATAAGATACATATCTCACAATGATTTCTGTTATCCATTACATAAGTTACATATCTTAATGATTTCTATGTTATCCATTACATAAGATACATATCTCACAATGATTTCTATGTTATCCATTACATAAGATACATATATGACAATGATTTCTGTGTTGTCCATTACATTAGATTAATAACACACAATTTCTGTGTTATTCATTACTTAAGATACCCATCTCACAATTATTTCAGTGTTATACTTCACAGTATTCCCTCTTTATCATGCTGTTGATGGGGGTGATCCATATTATACTAAGGGATGCTCCAACAAATTTGTTTCTTTGTAGTGCATAAAACACAAAAAAACATAATGAACATGAAATGATAGAACTATGTGACACATGTTTCAGTCCACCATTTCAGAAACTATTTCACATATACATTGTTAAGCTAAAGTACAACTTGAAACAAGTATTGAACATAAGCTGTATATACAATTATAATTTGTAAAACAGTGTCATATTAAGATTCTGTGGTATTATAGATGGAACTTCACATTTTTCAATTACTGCGACATTTTGCAGCAATGCACAACACACAGATCAAACCTGTACACATTTTAATTTTGGGGAACAATTTGTAACTTCCTAAGTTACCCCCTCATACATAGAATAGAATATTTTATATTTATCCAAACTGAAAGAAACAACAACAATAATGCTTTAAGCTGTCTCTCTATCACATAATCAAGATACATTTTCTTCAAGCTATCAACAGATATGGATTTGTTTGACATGGTACGGAATGGAATTCCAAATCATAGCACCAAACTACTGGAGTGCTACGTACATTTAAATTGTTCAATAATTTGTTTGGGGATTTTAAATATCCATGTGTGATTGAGTGTAAAGAGTACTCATTATGGTTATCTTGAAACAATTCTGTCATGTATATAGTCCACAGATTTATAAAGAAGTACAACCTTGTGGAAATAAATTTGATTTTGAATTTTCTGCCATTTCAATTCTCTGAATAGACTTGCAGATGGTTTTTCAAGTGGAACATTTAGTAGGGTGCACATGGCACATTTTTGCATTTATACATCCCATCATGGTGCACATACACTAGAATAATTTTCCCAAAGAGTTAAAGAGTAAAAAAAAATGGTTCATGCCAGAGCAATTTTCCCAAATTGTTAAAAAAAAGTTATTGGTAGTATATAGCCAGTATAGAAAAGCATTCTTGTATCTTTAGGAAGATATTTAGTAACCTTCCAAAGCAGAGCTGTGTTTGAGCTGTGAGATTGACAGGTACAGTTCACATGCTTTTCCCATTTCAAAGTACCATAGATACAATCAAGGAGTTTTTCTTCATGTATATTTTTGAAACTGCCAAGTAAAATGTAACAAGAGGCCATGTGGGCCTGAGATTGGTCACCTGACTGACATTTATCTAACAGCCAAATGCAAGAGCAGTTGGCTAAGAAATACGGGTCAGTAAGATTCTTTTTGTTGAAATTTCTCCAGTGATTCCTATGAAAATGAATGTTTCAGGGTTTTCCTAGTTTTTGTATCTATATCCCGACTTTGATCACACATCAGCATCATTTGTGCAATATTGACAGGCCTCTATGCCATGATACTTTGTGTAAAAGTTGGACCAATTTTCAGCATCTTTTACAGTAGTAAAGATTAATAACATTGAATTTTATGATTAATTTGTATATGTGCCAGTTGTTGGTACTTGCAGTAAAACCCCGATATATAATATGATGGTCGGGATCCACAAATTGCCATTATGTTATATGTAACATATGGTGCAATATCCAGATAATCCAGTTAACTGAAGAAAATATTGTATGTGTATCTGCTTAATGTGTATTAACTGAGCTATACAAGAAGGGGGGATGGCACAAACCTACAGGTTTCAGTGATGCAGTTACCAGCATAAATTAATGCATATTAAACAAGAAATACTTAAAATGGTATTTTCAGGTCAGAGAACCATGCATTGTACATACATGCATGTGTATAAGAAGATTGGCAACTCCATCGAAAATGTGCACCAAGAGACATAATTTCTAGAATTTCTCAGCTAGATTCCATTTGAATCCAAAGTCCTAATTTCCTGCTAATACACTCACACTAACTTGTGAAACACTGTATTTTCAGAAGCATATATGTTGGACAACAAAATGCATAAATCAGACGTTGGGAGTTTCTAAAAAGAAACTGGTATTTAGGCTTGAAAAATAGTTTATCTGAAATTTGTACAGGGTATTGGCCTCATAATATACTTGATGATCAAGTCAGCATGTTCAAAACTGCCTCAACCAAGTTTGGGAGTAAACCATTCGATTTCATGGGTAAAGAGTCATCTAAAAAATAAAACAGTTGGGTCATTCTCTAAAAGACAGGACATAATAAATAAAAGAAGCCATATATTCATTGAAACATACTTTGATAACTATGACTTTGCACTACTGCAGAGTAAAAACAGGGAGTAGTATGTTTGATTACAACAGCAAATCACTCCACCCCTACAACTTAAATGGTTCTGTTCCAGGCAGTCTTCAATACAGTACAGTGTTCATGTAACTTTAGCATTACAATAAGAAGTGGCCTGTATTTATCTGAGTGAATTGAACCGAAGCTATGTTGAAGAGTGGGGTGGGCATGTATGTGACAATGTCCAAAACTGCTCCTGGAAATTTGGGTGATAAACTTGTTTCAACAATGGCATTGTTTGGTGCATGATGGTTGACTGAGCAGGCATTGGTGGTCTATAAAAAATGTTTTTCCTTGAATAGGTAGGTAAATTAATTGATTTATAAATTTGAGTGTGAAACTTTTTGTTACACCACTGCAATGTTTGCTGCAAGATTGTGTAATCAAGATGACTGAGCAAACATCTGTTGGCTATTGTTTACCCTGGATTGAGCAATGATTGTACACAGGATGTATTGAAGATGAACACAAAGAAGACTAAATGGCTTTATTATTGATGGTTCAGTCATAATTATATCAACAATTATGAGCTTTTTAAGGAGCTAAATGTCTTTGATAAATAAGCAAAAAGCAGCGATAAGATAATTTTTGTATTCAAGAATACAACACATCTTGCCAAAATCAAACTCTTGTTTATTTTGACACTAAAGCTTTGTAATACTTCAAGAAAATTTTTGAAATGTTTGAAATTATTGTAAAATTTCAGGAGCCATGTCACGACTGCTAAATCCAAATTCTTGTTATAACAAAACCTGTTATAGTGGGGTTTCACTGTATGTCAATCATGGGGATTGTGCCCGTTATTTCAGTTGTACTTGGCATAGTAGAGGGGCTCAGGGGAGATTAGTTGGTACTAATTGATTTACCTTCTTTAAATAAAGAATTATTATTATTATTTCAGAAACATGGTCCCCAGATGTGTCTACTTGATAAGATGATTCCACTGAGCACTTCTCTCTGTACCTCAACAGAACATCAGGAACCTGGTGGTGATGTATTTGATGTTGATAAAGATCAGCCAA
The DNA here is from genome assembly GCA_029931535.1 of Margaritifera margaritifera. Taxonomy (NCBI): domain Eukaryota; kingdom Metazoa; phylum Mollusca; class Bivalvia; order Unionida; family Margaritiferidae; genus Margaritifera; species Margaritifera margaritifera. Next base: position 1,862,636 of record JAQPZY010001494.1, read on the forward strand.
CAGTAAGGCAGTCCAAAAAGACAGGAAAAATTGATTCCAGAACATATGTCATCCACAAAACAGGTACAGTGTCTTGTCTTGCCACACATAAACCATTTTGGCTAAGTGCCATATATTGGGGAAATGTATATACTATCAGATTGCAAATTTAAGATTTTTACAAAGTTTGTGTTTCATTTTCATGGTTATGCAATTTTTAGATGCATCTGGTTCCAGTGTCTGAACTTTCATGATTTCATAATTTTGAGACTTGATTGTAAAAATTAATTCAGTGGAAATCTCCGTGTATATATGGTATTTGACCACCCAGCCATCGTTCATTATCAATCTGTCAAGGTAATTAATGTGCAGCTAATTCATCTTTATAAGTTATAAGTACACTACTCTGCCAAAAGTAGGTGGATGCAACCTATTTTTATACCCCATCGTGACAGTGGTATATAGTGTTACCCTTGTCTGTCCATCTGTCACAACTTGGTTAAGTTTTGCATTTAGGTCATTTCAGGTACTGTGGTGTGACATCCATTTTCCATGAAGACAGTTCTGGTTTATTTAGCACGTTTTCCTTACAAGATATTTCTGCACAAAAAGTCCAACACTTTTGAAACTTTTCAAAATATCACTCAATCTTTAAGCATTACATTTTTCTTGTTTTTTTTTTTTTAGCTAAAGCTTTTGTTTCTTTGACCTACCTTCTTTGCTTGTATAACTTTCTCCAGGCAGTATCACAATTGTCACATGATTGTTTTACAGATAAGATGCTAGTTTGGGGTCTTAATCAGCCTGGGAATTTGACCCGTGGTGTGCACATTGACTTTAGTCAGCCAAGGAATATGACCCATGATATGTACATTGACTTTAGTCAGCCAAGGTATTTGACCCATGATGTACACATTGACTTTAGTCAGCCAAGGTATTTGACTCATGATGTACACATTGACTTTAGTCAGCCAAGGTATTTGACCCATGATGTACACATTGACTTTAGTCAGCCTTGGAATTTGACCCATGATGTACACATTGACTTTAGTCAGCCTTGGAATTTGACCCATGATGTACACATTGACTTTAGTCAGCCTAGGAATTTGACCCATGATGTACACATTGACTTTAGTCACCCTAGGAATTTGACCTATGATATGTACATTGATTTTTGTAATAAGGGTTTTACAGTAATATAATTAGTAATGTGATAAATATTTTAGATTTTTTTTTCTGAACCAAATAAAGATTTATGAAAGGATAGATAATGTGTCCAAAAGTCAAGTTTTTCAAAGAATAAAAAACAAATGCTTGTCAGCCATAAAGAGGAACAAATGTAATTTAAAATAAGGAAGAGAGTACTTCAAATTTTATGTGCAAAAATTATGGTCGATTTTTGTGAGAAAGATCTAGAAACTGTTGGGATAAAAAAAATTGCCATTTTTAAGAGTTGACCTGAGTATACGGTTCAATTTAACATGTGGCCCTTCTGTAGAAGATGTTGTGTTAAGGAGAGGCTGGTCAGATATTTGATTTAGTAGGTGGTCCTTCTGTGTAAGAAGATGTGTTAAGGAGGGGCTGGTCAGAGGTTTGATTTAGCATGTGGCCCTTCTGTAGAGGGTGCTGTGGTAAGGAGGGGCTGGTAGGATGTTTGATTTAGCATGTGGCCCTTCTGTAGAGGATGCTGTGGTAAGGAGGGGCTGGTTTATGAAAATGTCCCTGTATTTGTATCCTTTAAATAGAAGACCAATAGTCTAATATTATTTTTTTTTATTCCATTTAGGTCCAGATGGCAGCAAAACCAAATTGTCTGCTGAGGTAGATATCAACCAAATGATTTACCTGGCCCTGTCAGTGTGCCAGAATGACCCAAATTTGGGACGGGAGATTCTGGACAGATCACTAGGACAGATTGTTGGGCCACAAAAAGATGAACATTTGCTTGAGAAGGTGAAGAAGTCACTCCTAACAGGGATCAGTTACCAAGATCTACTCCAAAATCTGGATGATGCTGAAATGGCAGCTCTGCCAGTTGTGTTCCAGATTCTGTCATGGAAATGAACGTGTCTATTTCTGTTGCCGGTAGGATTTTTTTGTCAACATCAAATTTGTTAGTGACTGTCACATTGACAGTTCTGGCAATATCTGTCAAAAGGTATGTTGTATTTTAGTGATTCTTTCAGTATCCATTATTCAGATGCCTTCAGTGGAATGATTTTTTCATTAAATACTTGTTGACATGTCAATCAAACTTATGTCAATAATGTGTTTTTTTTATTAGTACCTGTCTCATCTAGAATCAGAGTTGTCTGTAGACCTTTGACACAGAGTCCTTGACCCTCTGTCGTCAGAAATTGGCATTTCTGTTTGGAAAACTGGAGTTCCAGGTGAGACATGGAGTTCATTAATTGGCATAAAAATTTTAAATTGGAGGCTAATCATAAAAAACTTAATTATTGTCAATTTTATTGATTACAATTCATACTATCCTTTGGTTTTATTTCAATTTTCACTTTATTTTCTTCACTTGTGAATATGAAATTTCTTATTTCTGTTCTGTTTACCTCTCTTGCCAACTGGGGCTTTTTTTCCCACAAAATTCACTTTATGAAAAATAATGATCCGCGGCTAGATTTGAGGGTCAACAAAATGCAAAACCTAAGAACATTTGGGGTCCAAGACCAGCATTTAAAAGTCCAGGATGCACTAGAAGCACTTCCAGAGAGCTCTGAGAACTCTGTCATAGGATTGTTGAGATTTGTCTGTAATAAAGCCTGTAACTTGTAAATTAAGAACTTATTTGACATAATTCGCTTGTTAATGTCTTTAGTTTTTGCAAGTTTGTCATGCATATTATTATGTCTTTAATTAATGGGGTATCTGACAAACCCTTTCACAATATGTTTTGCATCTATTCAGGGTATTCTATCAATACATATCTTTATTAATGTTTGTTTTTGTTGGGAGTTTTTTTCTGTCTGGGTTCAATATTTAGTTTCTGTTGTGACAATGAATGTCAATATACTATACAGTCAAACCTGCCAATAGCGGCCACCCACAGGAAAAAAAGGCAAAACTGACCTTTGTACACCGGTGACCTCTGTACACAGGTTCACTTTTTAAAATTGGTTTTTGAACAAATACCATGCACTGAATATCAATATTGTTGTTATTATTATTATTATTATTATTATTGATACGTGCACTATTCAACTAAATCATAAAATATGTTTATATTTTATTCTCTCCCAAATGTATGTTCCACACAAGATTACTGTATTCTGCTCAATTTATTCCATTCTATAAATTAAATCATCACTGACTTAAAATAATCACTAATCTTAGTTTGTTTTGTGCAGCAGGACAAATCAATAATTTCACAACTGATTGACAGCTTACATATGACTGTAAAACAGAGGACTGACTCTTTGGTCAGCTAACTTGTGTAAGTTTCACTTGGAAACAGCTGTTCATGGTTTAAAAATAATATCTGGATAAGACAGTCAGCTTATGTGAGAAGCCTGTGATAAATGGGAAATCAAAAGAAGCCATATATGGCTATTCTTTGTGACCCATGAACCAAAACTTCACTCGTCTTTACAGACAAGTTTTAAATATTGAATGACCCCTGACCCTATTGGAAAGGGATACAAATCATATCTCTTCTCAAAGACGAACTTTTTTTTCAGAGATAGGAATTGCTTTGATCCTCAACCCTAATGATAAAAACTGCCTGGCATTTGAATATGACATTGACACCTTTGAATTACATTGTCAGTGTGGCTGGAGTACGAGTACAATTGAGATAAGAAATGTTTGCACATCGATTCACATGATATTCCTTTATCTAAACAATGCCGTCCTCATGAAGGACACATTTAGTTTGCATAGACTGAGCGGACACTGTAGATATGTGCCAGTGACCACTAAAGGCAGGGAGAAACCATTGTTTGGTTAGAAAGCACCTGGCCGCTGACCACTGGAGGCAGGTGACCATTACATACAGGACATCATACAGGACATTTACATAGGAAATTTGTGAGGAGGAAATTAGAATGGCCATTGTGAACAGTGACCATTGAGTAAAGGTTACCATTAGGACAGTTTTGAATGTATTTATATTTTGTCAAGTGTATTGACATCCATTTATGTTCAGATTCTGTAAAAAGAAGAAATTCCTGTCAATATTTCTATTGTTTAATTTGATATTTATCACTTGTCTATACATACATATATATATATATATATATATATATATATATATATATATATATATATATATATATATATATATATATTTCCATTGCAGCAATTATTCTGATGGACAAATGTCTTTCTTTCGAAATATAAATAACTGTTTTCATGCAGTGATCTTGACAGTTATAATTCTTCCTGTAGATTTTGTATGTTAGAGTGGCATCACATATGTAACATCAAAAACACAGATAAAGGTAAGCATTTTTACTACTGGTGGTCTGTTTGCGATTCTTAAAGTGGTAAACCAAGTCTCACTTGAAAAGGTGCAATTCTTTGTGTCTTTGTGCTTGTCTTTGCAGCTGTCTTTTGATCTTTTGATGTATCCGGCTCAGAATTAAAAGTACAGGGCTTGGTCACTGCAACAATATTAAAACAAATATCTGAGTTGAAAAAGTAGATAATTGCAATGTTAAAATGTGTAAAAGTGGATAGTTTTTGAGCCAGCTGCCAGCAGTTAATGAGATGGCAGCCATTACGGGATGCAAATAGATTTTTGTTGTTACAGATGGAGTGCCTTGGCTGAAATCTGAGAAATTGTCTGCATTGTATTCCAGAGATTATTTTTAGGATGTCCAGTGTCACATGTCAATAGTTTGGTTTGCATAAGCATTTTTTTTTATATAACTAGTTGCAAAGTTGAATCTGGAAAAATATCCCAATCAGAAAAGTACTGCAGAAGCTTTCCCGTGTGACTATCATCTGTGCATTTATTTGCAAACAATTCAAACACTTTCCAATTTTTGTATTTCTCTTTTTTTTTTAAAATTGAGATTCCCATTCATTTCCCTGTACTACAGGATACCTACTATAATCCCAGAAAGTGTTGGATCTTTTTAGACCCAAAAAAAGTGTCTTTTCAGGTCCCAAGGGGTGTCAGTGCACATAACCCAATAAGAGCAGCGGCAAATTGAGAATAAATTATCTTTTCTTATAAGCCTATAAAAATGACTGGAAATTCAAATCTGAAAAAAGAATATAACTTCTCTGTTTTCAAATATCATAACCACACACATACACATATGTGCAAACACTCGCATAATCACGACCACACTAACATTAAACAAAAAAACACCATGTCTCTGTCTTTAAAATCCATTGGATTGCAGAATATAGTCTTAATTAAATGCAGTCTTTGCTGCTGTCAGTAGTTCAGTAGTGGGAATTTGAAGGTAATGCAAGTGTCATTTTTATTCATCTTTGCACTCATTAGAGACTGGATGGTACTGTTGTTCAAACTTCCCTGCTGGATTCTCCTGAGTGAATCCTGATCAGAACTGAGTTGTTCTTGCCGACCATAAAGTTAGCATTGTCAGAACTGTATCCGATGCAGTTTGACCATGAGATATGCTTGTCTCTATAGAAAAAAAATACATACTTTAGATCACATTAGGGACTGACCATTTCATGTGGGGAGCAGAATTTTTTCAAGCTTTATGGGGACCTTGCAGGTAATGCAGCAGTAATAAACACCTCTGTCCTGTACGAGTGTTAACGCAATCTCTTTAACAACACAAATAAACTCAGTTAACATGAGCATGTGCTTGTTATTTTGTCTTTCAATCAATCTATAAAATCATCCTGAAAATGCATGGGTCGATTAATAGTTTATATTTTTAAAAAGATTAAGATAACAAATAATAATAAAGAGAACTAATCTAAATGTTCAATTCAGGGTGTGGAGTTGGATTCCATGTGGAATTTACAGTGAAATAGGTTTTGCATGAATAATTTAGGGCAACTATATTGTATACCAAGCGGTAGCGGGATTTCATGTGGAATTTACAGTGAAATAGATTTTGCATGAATAATTTAGGGCAACTATATTGTATACCAAGAAAACTCCAGCCAGAACTATATTCTGTAGACTATGTCCAAGTCTTGCACTACAGCTTCTCATGGTCACTTAGATATACCGGTGTATGCCTGTATGGTATTGTGTCACTTCCCATACAAAATAGTCCAGCCAGACTGTAACAGGATTCTTTGTGGCAATTACTGTGAAGATTTTTGGAGGAATATTTTAGTGCAGTTAGATTGTACAACAATAAAATTTCAACAAGAGCTGTATTCTTAAGGCAGTATCTTTTCATATAGTTGCTGCAGTGTCAACAATCTTGTCAGCATAGACATTTTCCGTATAACAAGTTGCTCATTTGAGTGTGGAAAAAACTCCCATATCTTAACAGGATTGCAAAAGCTTTCCTGTATGACCTCTGTGGTAACAGCACTCACAAGTGATGTCTTTCTTGTAAACGTTCAATCTTTTAACAGGCTATGAAGGGGGCTTATTTTCAAATCAGAATTATATTCTGAAGATAGTATCTTTTCATATAGATACTAGACTGTCAAAAATCTTGTCTGCATAGACATATTTGAGTGTGGAAAAAACTCCCATATCATAACAAGACTGCAAAAGTGTGACCTCTGTTGTAACAGCACTCACAAATGATGTCTTGCTAGTAAACGTTATTTCTTTTGACGGGTTATGATAGGCTTATTTTCAATTCAGAATATCTTTTCATATAGTTACTGCACTGTCAAAAATCTTGAAAGCATAGACATTTTTGAGTGTGGAAAAACTCCCATATCATAACAAGACTGCAAAAGCTCACTAGTGTGACCTCTGTGGTAACAGCACTCACAAGTGATGTCTTAGTTGTAAATGTTATATCTTTTGATGGGATATGAATGGGCTTCTTTTTAAATTGGAATTTCTTGCAAACTGAGAATGTTCGTTTTGAGCTGCTTCTCGTTTTTTATATTATTTTTAAAAATAAGTTTGTCTACCATTATATCTGAATATACCATACAGAATCTTCTGTCTCCTATCCTCCAGCTACATATTTTCCTGTGTGCAGCTCCCCAGCTGACAGTCCAGGAGGAGCATGAGCACTCAAGAATAGAATTCAGTCATCAGAACACGCAGTACAAGAAATGTCCAAGTCTAGCGCTACATCTTCTCGAGACCTTTAGACATGTATGCCTGCATGGTAATCTTTCATTTCCCATACAAAATAGTCCAGTTGGACTGTAGCAGTATTCCATGTTGAATTTGCTGTGAAACTTCTTGCAGGAATAATGTAGTACAATTAAATTTAAAAAGCAAACAATTCCAGCTAGAATTATATTCTGTACACAATATCTTTTCTTGTAGTCGGTGGTCATGCTACCAGACAAAGTGGGTGACCAAGAAGCTGAAAAAATGTAAACTTTGCCTTCTTCTATAAGGAAGATGAAAATGACTTCGCCCTGTTATATTTGAGATGTACACTGAGTGACAATAGTTTCTGGCTTTTGAAATGCTCCCTTGACCAAGCCAAGTATTTAGTGTTGTATACCCTGGCTAAATGTACTGCAGCCTTTGCAGGTGTTATCAATCATGCTGAAAAAATAAACTTAGACATTTACAGGCATGTGTTTTAATAGCCAATTGACCATTAAATAGTGCTTATCATCAGGAAATACATAGACACCGTTCCAAATATGGCAATGTTACTTGGGTGCCAGCCATTTTATAAAAAAATGGGAGGGGGGAATCTAAACCAGGATATTTTTTTCATTTACCTAGTGATAATTTATTTATTACGACTAAAATATAATGGATAGGAGTAACAAGATTACAATATTATGATGATTTAATAAATGTTTTATTAATGTTCATACATCCATCTTCCATCTAGCCATCAATATATCTCCATCCAAGCATACACACTTGCAAGTCTCAGGATACACTGCAAATGAATATGATACAATAATGCACTTACAAAATGTGTTTATGATATCCTTACAAAACATAAATTTCTACTTGAAGATCATCTATTGCTTAGAAACAATATGAAATGCAAATATATATAATGAAAAATAGATGACTAGAGGACAGTTAAAATAAGAGTACACACACACATGCACATACATATATATATTGCATTTCTTGCTTTGCTCCTGCCTCCCTGTTCAGCTCTCAATTCTCCCTATTCTGTCCAAAAGGAGAAGTCAATTCTTCCTGGAATTCAGGGCTTGCTTGACCATTGTATAGTTACTGCAAAATCACCAATCTGGTCTGCATAGACATTTTTCATCTAGCTACTTGCTAGATTGAACCTGGAAAAAGCTCTCGCATTGTAACAGTACTGCAATAGCTCTCTTTTGGTCGCAGCACTTGTAAGTGATGCCTTGGTCATAAAGATTTGATATTTTTAGGGGATAAGAATAAGCTATATATTTCCAAGTCAGAATTCCTCGCAAACTATGTAAGTCTTTATACCTTCGTTTTGAACTGCTTTTCATTTCTTTTCATAATAGCTTCATCCACCATTACTTTGCAACGTCCCCCACAGTGTCTTCACAGTCTGTGTCTATCCTCCAACTGTATACTTCCTTGATTACTAGGAATTTCCTTTACTCTGAGGATAAATGTGTTCGAGTTCGAAATTTTCGGCAATATCACACTGCTTTCATCAGCGACTACTGTTAATCACGTACTTGTAATGGTCACGTGATATGAGGAGGCTGGAGTAGATAGGTGGTAGTTCGAGCCCCTTGTCCCTGTTTAGTGTTGGCCTCCACTTTCATATTTTGATTGCCTCCTTCACCTTCCTTTTCCATAGGTTGTCTTCAGTTGTGATGACCTTGGTCTGATTGGGAATGATGCAATGTCCCATATTGCTGCAGTGTTCATATATTGCAGATGACTCTACTGATATGTTATTTAATCCTTGTTTCTAACACTCTGCCTGTTTCACCAATATAGTCATTCTCACAATCACTACATTTGATATGATAAACCACACCACATATCTTCAAATTTTCTGTTTTGTACTTCATGCGTGTGAGTTGTTGTCTTAAAGAATTGTATGGTTTGTGGTATATATTAACCCCATGTTGTTTGAATATTCTAACTAGGGCTTCTGACGTACCGCGGATGTAAGGCATACCGATGTTAGTTCTATTTAGACCACTATTGTTTTTGTCTGGTGTTCTCTTCTTCTTATTTGGTAGTTTGAAAATCCACTCTGGGTAGCCATTTGCTCTTAGTGCAGTTTTTACGTGCTTTACTTCTTTAGTCCGATCTGTCTCGTCAGTGATTAGGGAGTTAGCTCGGTGAAGTAAAGATCTCACTACTGACCTCTTGTGTTTCAGATGATGATTGGAAGAAAAGTTAAGGTACTGGTCAGTGTTTGTAGGTTTCCTATACACAGTGACTTTGGTTGATCTGTCCTCATTTAAGCATACACGTGTGTCTAAGAATGGTAATTTGCCATCTTCTTCTTGTTCTGAGGTGAACTGAATATGTTGAAGCAACCTTTTCAGTTGTATACTTCCTTGGTTTCAAGTCTCTGTCTTGCAGTCCAAAGGAGCAACTTGACATAAATATTCACCCAATTGTTTGTTCAATTTTGACTACTTCTCGTTTCATTTCATAATTGTTTGGTCCACTGCTGTATCCAAACATCCCAAGGCATACAGTATCTTCAGAGTCATATCTATCCTCCGATTGCATGTTCCTCTGGATTTTTTGGTCCCCGGCTGACAGTCCAGAAGGAGTACATGCACTCAAGTGCAGGAAGCACAGAACAGAATTCAACTCAAACACACAGCACTAGAAACATCCAAGTCCCACACTTCATTTTTCAAGGCATTTCTGACGTATTGATTGCATGGTAATCTTTTGCTTCTCTTACAAAATAGACAAGTTAGACTTGCATCATTCCATGTGGAATTTGCTGTGAAGTTTCTTGCAGGAATAATTTAGTGCAACCAAGTAATTGTATAGGTCAATGGAAATGTATACCAAGACAAATCCAGCCAGAATTATATTTTATACACATTATCTTTACATAATGTTGCTGCAGTGTCACCAATCTGGTCTGCCTAGATACGGAAATTTGTGTTGCTTCTCGTACAAAATAGTCCAGCTGGGCTATAGCAGGATTCGCTTTGTAATTTACTGTGAAACTCCTTGAAGGAATAATTTAGTGCAGTTAATTAAAAAAATTGTATACCAAGAAAATTCCATCAAGAACTTGATATTTAGTAGACAATATCTTTGCAAATAGTTACTGCAATATCACCAATCTTGTTATTCCTAGACATTTATCATGCTCATTTGAAATAATCTGGAAAAAGCTCCCAGTTTCAAAAGTACTGCAAGAGCTATCCTATGTGACCTCAGCTGTAACAGCTCTCACAAGTGATACCTTGCCAATAAGAGTTCATTTGTTTACAAGATAACAACGATGTTCTTTTTTAATAAGAATTCCTTGCTTGCAAACTGAGCAAGTCTTTTCCTTCATCTTGAACTGCTGGGCATATCTTTTTAAAATAGCCCATATATTCACCATTATATACAACATTCTATACAGTTTTCAGTCGTTTCTATCCCTTGGGTTCAGGTCAATGGCTGATGGTCCAGAAGGAGCACATGTACTTGATGGCAGCAAACACAGAACAAAACTTGACCATCACAAACACACAGCATGAGGAATGTCTAAGTCACACATTACATCTTCTCAAAGCCCAAGTTGGATGTACACATCTGCATGGTAATCTGTGTTGCTTCCTGTACAAAATAGTCCAGCTGGACTGTAGCGAGATTTCATGTGGAATTTACAGCGAAATAGGTTTTGCAATAATAATTTAGGGCAACTATATTGTATACCAAGAAAACTCCAGCCAGAACTATATTCTGTAGACTATGTCCAAGTCTTGCACTACAGCTTCTCATGGTCATTTAGACATATATGCCTGTATGGTAATGTGTCACTTCCCATACAAAATAGTTCAGTCAGACTGTAGCAGGATTCTTTGTGGCAATTACTGTGAAGATTCTTGGAGGAATATTTTAGTGCAGTTAGATTGTACATCAATAAAATTTCAACAAGAGCTGTATTCTTAAGGCAGTATCTTTTCATATAGTTGCTGCAGTGTCAACAATCTTGTCAGCATAGACATTTTCCCTATAACAAGTTGCTCATTTGAGTGTGGAAAAAACTCCCATATCTTAACAGGACTGCAAAAGCTTTCCTGTATGACCTCTGTGGTAACAGCACTCACAAGTGATGTCTTTCTTGTAAATGCTCAATCTTTTAATAGGCTATGAAGGGGGCTTATTTTCAAATCAGAATTATATTCTGAAGACAGTATCTTTTCATATAGATACTAGACTGTCAAAAATCTTGTCTGCATAGACATATTTGAGTGTGGAAAAAACTCCCATATCATAACAAGACTGCAAAAGTGTGACCTCTGTTGTAACAGCACTCACAAATGATGTCTTGCTAGTAAACGTTATTTCTTTTGACGGGTTATGATAGGCTTATTTTCAATTCAGAATATCTTTTCATATAGTTACTGCACTGTCAAAAATCTTGAAAGCATAGACATTTTTGAGTGTGGAAAAACTCCCATATCATAACAAGACTGCAAAAGCTCACCAGTGTGACCTCTGTGGTAACAGCACTCACAAGTGATGTCTTAGTTGTAAATGTTATATCTTTTGATGGGATATGAATGGGCTTCTTTTTAAATTGGAATTTCTTGCAAACTGAGAATGTTCGTTTTGAGCTGCTTCTCGTTTTTTATATTATTTTTAAAAATAAGTTTGTCTACCATTATATCTGAATATACCATACAGAATCTTCTGTCTCCTATCCTCCAGCTACATATTTTCCTGTGTGCAGCTCCCCAGCTGACAGTCCAGGAGGAGCATGAGCACTCAAGAATAGAATTCAGTCATCAGAACACGCAGCACAAGAAATGTCCAAGTCTAGCGCTACATCTTCTTGAGACCTTTAGACATGTATGCCTGCATGGTAATCTTTCATTTCCCATACAAAATAGTCCAGTTGGACTGTAGCAGTATTCCATGTTGAATTTGCTGTGAAACTTCTTGCAGGAATAATGTAGTACAATTAAATTTAAAAAGCAAACAATTCCAGCTAGAATTATATTCTGTACACAGTATCTTTTCTTGTAGTCGGTGGTCATGCTACCAGACAAAGTGGGTGACCAAGAAGCTGAAAAAATGTAAACTTTGCCTTCTTCTATAAGGAAGATGAAAATGACTTCGCCCTGTTATATTTGAGATGTACACTGAGTGACAATAGTTTCTGGCTTTTGAAATGCTCCCTTGACCAAGCCAAGTATTTAGTGTTGTATACCCTGGCTAAATGTACTGCAGCCTTTGCAGGTGTTATCAATCATGCTGAAAAAATAAACTTAGACATTTACAGGCATGTGTTTTAATAGCCGATTGACCATTAAATAGTGCTTATCATCAGGAAATACATAGACACCGTTCCAAATATGGCAATGTTACTTGGGTGCCAGCCATTTTATAAAAAAATGGGAGGGGGGAATCTAAACCAGGATATTTTTTTCATTTACCTAGTGATAATTTATTTATTACGACTAAAATATAATGGATAGGAGTAACAAGATTACAATATTATGATGATTTAATAAATGTTTTATTAATGTTCATACATCCATCTTCCATCTAGCCATCAATATATCTCCATCCAAGCATACACACTTGCAAGTCTCAGGATACACTGCAAATGAATATGATACAATAATGCACTTACAAAATGTGTTTATGATATCCTTACAAAACATAAATTTCTACTTGAAGATCATCTATTGCTTAGAAACAATATGAAATGCAAATATATATAATGAAAAATAGATGACTAGAGGACAGTTAAAATAAGAGTACACATGCACATACATATATATATTGCATTTCTTGCTTTGCTCCTGCCTCCCTGTTCAGCTCTCAATTCTCCCTATTCTGTCCAAAAGGAGAAGTCGATTCTTCCTGGAATTCAGGGCTTGCTTGACCATTGTATAGTTACTGCAAAATCACCAATCTGGTCTGCATAGACATTTTTCATCTAGCTACTTGCTAGATTGAACCTGGAAAAAGCTCTCGCATTGTAACAGTACTGCAATAGCTCTCTTTTGGTCGCAGCACTTGTAAGTGATGCCTTGGTCATAAAGATTTGATATTTTTAGGGGATAAGAATAAGCTATATATTTCCAAGTCAGAATTCCTCGCAAACTATGTAAGTCTTTATACCTTCGTTTTGAACTGCTTTTCATTTCTTTTCATAATAGCTTCATCCACCATTACTTTGCAACGTCCCCCACAGTGTCTTCACAGTCTGTGTCTATCCTCCAACTGTATACTTCCTTGATTACTAGGAATTTCCTTTACTCGGAGGATAAATGTGTTCGAGTTCAAAATTTTCGGCAATATCACACTGCCTTCATCAGCGACTACTGTTAATCACGTACTTGTAATGGTCACGTGATATGAGGAGGCTGGAGTAGATAGGTGGTAGTTCGAGCCCCTTGTCCCTGTTTAGTGTTGGCCTCCACTTTCATATTTTGATTGCCTCCTTCACCTTCCTTTTCCATAGGTTGTCTTCAGTTGTGATGACCTTGGTCTGATTGGGAATGATGCAATGTCCCATATTGCTGCAGTGTTCATATATTGCAGATGACTCTACTGATATGTTATTTAATCCTTGTTTCTAACACTCTGCCTGTTTCACCAATATAGTCATTCTCACAATCACTACATTTGATATGATAAACCACACCACATATCTTCAAATTTTCTGTTTTGTACTTCATGCGTGTGAGTTGTTGTCTTAAAGAATTGTATGGTTTGTGGTATATATTAACCCCATGTTGTTTGAATATTCTAACTAGGGCTTCTGACGTACCGCGGATGTAAGGCATACCGATGTTAGTTCTATTTAGACCACTATTGTTTTTGTCTGGTGTTCTCTTCTTCTTATTTGGTAGTTTGAAAATCCACTCTGGGTAGCCATTTGCTCTTAGTGCAGTTTTTACGTGCTTTACTTCTTTAGTCCGATCTGTCTCGTCAGTGATTAGGGAGTTAGCTCGGTGAAGTAAAGATCTCACTACTGACCTCTTGTGTTTCAGATGATGATTGGAAGAAAAGTTAAGGTACTGGTCAGTGTTTGTAGGTTTCCTATACACAGTGACTTTGGTTGATCTGTCCTCATTTAAGCATACACGTGTGTCTAAGAATGGTAATTTGCCATCTTCTTCTTGTTCTGAGGTGAACTGAATATGTTGAAGCAACCTTTTCAGTTGTATACTTCCTTGGTTTCAAGTCTCTGTCTTGCAGTCCAAAGAAGCAACTTGACATAAATATTCACCCAATTGTTTGTTCAATTTTGACTACTTCTCGTTTCATTTCATAATTGTTTGGTCCACTGCTGTATCCAAACATCCCAAGGCATACAGTATCTTCAGAGTCATATCTATCCTCCGATTGCATGTTCCTCTGGATTTTTTGGTCCCCGGCTGACAGTCCAGAAGGAGTACATGCACTCAAGTGCAGGAAGCACAGAACAGAATTCAACTCAAACACACAGCACTAGAAACATCCAAGTCCCACACTTCATTTTTCAAGGCATTTCTGACGTATTGATTGCATGGTAATCTTTTGCTTCTCTTACAAAATAGACAAGTTAGACTTGCATCATTCCATGTGGAATTTGCTGTGAAGTTTCTTGCAGGAATAATTTAGTGCAACCAAGTAATTGTATAGGTCAATGGAAATGTATACCAAGACAAATCCAGCCAGAATTATATTTTATACACATTATCTTTACATAATGTTGCTGCAGTGTCACCAATCTGGTCTGCCTAGATACGGAAATTTGTGTTGCTTCTCGTACAAAATAGTCCAGCTGGGCTATAGCAGGATTCGCTTTGTAATTTACTGTGAAACTCCTTGAAGGAATAATTTAGTGCAGTTAATTAAAAAAATTGTATACCAAGAAAATTCCATCAAGAACTTGATATTTAGTAGACAATATCTTTGCAAATAGTTACTGCAATATCACCAATCTTGTTATTCCTAGACATTTATCATGCTCATTTGAAATAATCTGGAAAAAGCTCCCAGTTTCAAAAGTACTGCAAGAGCTATCCTATGTGACCTCAACTGTAACAGCTCTCACAAGTGATACCTTGCCAATAAGAGTTCATTTGTTTACAAGATAACAACGATGTTCTTTTTTAATAAGAATTCCTTGCTTGCAAACTGAGCAAGTCTTTTCCTTCATCTTGAACTGCTGGGCATATCTTTTTAAAATAGCCCATATATTCACCATTATATACAACATTCTATACAGTTTTCAGTCGTTTCTATCCCTTGGGTTCAGGTCAATGGCTGATGGTCCAGAAGGAGCACATGTACTTGATGGCAGCAAACACAGAACAAAACTTGACCATCACAAACACACAGCATGAGGAATGTCTAAGTCACACATTACATCTTCTCAAAGCCCAAGTTGGATGTACACATCTGCATGGTAATCTGTGTTGCTTCCTGTACAAAATAGTCCAGCTGGACTGTAGCGAGATTTCATGTGGAATTTACAGCGAAATAGGTTTTGCAATAATAATTTAGGGCAACTATATTGTATACCAAGAAAACTCCAGCCAGAACTATATTCTGTAGACTATGTCCAAGTCTTGCACTACAGCTTCTCATGGTCATTTAGACATATATGCCTGTATGGTAATGTGTCACTTCCCATACAAAATAGTTCAGTCAGACTGTAGCAGGATTCTTTGTGGCAATTACTGTGAAGATTCTTGGAGGAATATTTTAGTGCAGTTAGATTGTACATCAATAAAATTTCAACAAGAGCTGTATTCTTAAGGCAGTATCTTTTCATATAGTTGCTGCAGTGTCAACAATCTTGTCAGCATAGACATTTTCCCTATAACAAGTTGCTCATTTGAGTGTGGAAAAAACTCCCATATCTTAACAGGACTGCAAAAGCTTTCCTGTATGACCTCTGTGGTAACAGCACTCACAAGTGATGTCTTTCTTGTAAATGCTCAATCTTTTAATAGGCTATGAAGGGGGCTTATTTTCAAATCAGAATTATATTCTGAAGACAGTATCTTTTCATATAGATACTAGACTGTCAAAAATCTTGTCTGCATAGACATATTTGAGTGTGGAAAAAACTCCCATATCATAACAAGACTGCAAAAGTGTGACCTCTGTTGTAACAGCACTCACAAATGATGTCTTGCTAGTAAACGTTATTTCTTTTGACGGGTTATGATAGGCTTATTTTCAATTCAGAATATCTTTTCATATAGTTACTGCACTGTCAAAAATCTTGAAAGCATAGACATTTTTGAGTGTGGAAAAACTCCCATATCATAACAAGACTGCAAAAGCTCACCAGTGTGACCTCTGTGGTAACAGCACTCACAAGTGATGTCTTAGTTGTAAATGTTATATCTTTTGATGGGATATGAATGGGCTTCTTTTTAAATTGGAATTTCTTGCAAACTGAGAATGTTCGTTTTGAGCTGCTTCTCGTTTTTTATATTATTTTTAAAAATAAGTTTGTCTACCATTATATCTGAATATACCATACAGAATCTTCTGTCTCCTATCCTCCAGCTACATATTTTCCTGTGTGCAGCTCCCCAGCTGACAGTCCAGGAGGAGCATGAGCACTCAAGAATAGAATTCAGTCATCAGAACACGCAGCACAAGAAATGTCCAAGTCTAGCGCTACATCTTCTTGAGATCTTTAGACATGTATGCCTGCATGGTAATCTTTCATTTCCCATACAAAATAGTCCAGTTGGACTGTAGCAGTATTCCATGTTGAATTTGCTGTGAAACTTCTTGCAGGAATAATGTAGTACAATTAAATTTAAAAAGCAAACAATTCCAGCTAGAATTATATTCTGTACACAGTATCTTTTCTTGTAGTCGGTGGTCATGCTACCAGACAAAGTGGGTGACCAAGAAGCTGAAAAAATGTAAACTTTGCCTTCTTCTATAAGGAAGATGAAAATGACTTCGCCCTGTTATATTTGAGATGTACACTGAGTGACAATAGTTTCTGGCTTTTGAAATGCTCCCTTGACCAAGCCAAGTATTTAGTGTTGTATACCCTGGCTAAATGTACTGCAGCCTTTGCAGGTGTTATCAATCATGCTGAAAAAATAAACTTAGACATTTACAGGCATGTGTTTTAATAGCCGATTGACCATTAAATAGTGCTTATCATCAGGAAATACATAGACACCGTTCCAAATATGGCAATGTTACTTGGGTGCCAGCCATTTTATAAAAAAATGGGAGGGGGGAATCTAAACCAGGATATTTTTTTCATTTACCTAGTGATAATTTATTTATTACGACTAAAATATAATGGATAGGAGTAACAAGATTACAATATTATGATGATTTAATAAATGTTTTATTAATGTTCATACATCCATCTTCCATCTAGCCATCAATATATCTCCATCCAAGCATACACACTTGCAAGTCTCAGGATACACTGCAAATGAATATGATACAATAATGCACTTACAAAATGTGTTTATGATATCCTTACAAAACATAAATTTCTACTTGAAGATCATCTATTGCTTAGAAACAATATGAAATGCAAATATATATAATGAAAAATAGATGACTAGAGGACAGTTAAAATAAGAGTACACATGCACATACATATATATATTGCATTTCTTGCTTTGCTCCTGCCTCCCTGTTCAGCTCTCAATTCTCCCTATTCTGTCCAAAAGGAGAAGTCGATTCTTCCTGGAATTCAGGGCTTGCTTGACCATTGTATAGTTACTGCAAAATCACCAATCTGGTCTGCATAGACATTTTTCATCTAGCTACTTGCTAGATTGAACCTGGAAAAAGCTCTCGCATTGTAACAGTACTGCAATAGCTCTCTTTTGGTCGCAGCACTTGTAAGTGATGCCTTGGTCATAAAGATTTGATATTTTTAGGGGATAAGAATAAGCTATATATTTCCAAGTCAGAATTCCTCGCAAACTATGTAAGTCTTTATACCTTCGTTTTGAACTGCTTTTCATTTCTTTTCATAATAGCTTCATCCACCATTACTTTGCAACGTCCCCCACAGTGTCTTCACAGTCTGTGTCTATCCTCCAACTGTATACTTCCTTGATTACTAGGAATTTCCTTTACTCGGAGGATAAATGTGTTCGAGTTCAAAATTTTCGGCAATATCACACTGCCTTCATCAGCGACTACTGTTAATCACGTACTTGTAATGGTCACGTGATATGAGGAGGCTGGAGTAGATAGGTGGTAGTTCGAGCCCCTTGTCCCTGTTTAGTGTTGGCCTCCACTTTCATATTTTGATTGCCTCCTTCACCTTCCTTTTCCATAGGTTGTCTTCAGTTGTGATGACCTTGGTCTGATTGGGAATGATGCAATGTCCCATATTGCTGCAGTGTTCATATATTGCAGATGACTCTACTGATATGTTATTTAATCCTTGTTTCTAACACTCTGCCTGTTTCACCAATATAGTCATTCTCACAATCACTACATTTGATATGATAAACCACACCACATATCTTCAAATTTTCTGTTTTGTACTTCATGCGTGTGAGTTGTTGTCTTAAAGAATTGTATGGTTTGTGGTATATATTAACCCCATGTTGTTTGAATATTCTAACTAGGGCTTCTGACGTACCGCGGATGTAAGGCATACCGATGTTAGTTCTATTTAGACCACTATTGTTTTTGTCTGGTGTTCTCTTCTTCTTATTTGGTAGTTTGAAAATCCACTCTGGGTAGCCATTTGCTCTTAGTGCAGTTTTTACGTGCTTTACTTCTTTAGTCCGATCTGTCTCGTCAGTGATTAGGGAGTTAGCTCGGTGAAGTAAAGATCTCACTACTGACCTCTTGTGTTTCAGATGATGATTGGAAGAAAAGTTAAGGTACTGGTCAGTGTTTGTAGGTTTCCTATACACAGTGACTTTGGTTGATCTGTCCTCATTTAAGCATACACGTGTGTCTAAGAATGGTAATTTGCCATCTTCTTCTTGTTCTGAGGTGAACTGAATATGTTGAAGCAACCTTTTCAGTTGTATACTTCCTTGGTTTCAAGTCTCTGTCTTGCAGTCCAAAGGAGCAACTTGACATAAATATTCACCCAATTGTTTGTTCAATTTTGACTACTTCTCGTTTCATTTCATAATTGTTTGGTCCACTGCTGTATCCAAACATCCCAAGGCATACAGTATCTTCAGAGTCATATCTATCCTCCGATTGCATGTTCCTCTGGATTTTTTGGTCCCCGGCTGACAGTCCAGAAGGAGTACATGCACTCAAGTGCAGGAAGCACAGAACAGAATTCAACTCAAACACACAGCACTAGAAACATCCAAGTCCCACACTTAATTTTTCAAGGCATTTCTGACGTATTGATTGCATGGTAATCTTTTGCTTCTCTTACAAAATAGACAAGTTAGACTTGCATCATTCCATGTGGAATTTGCTGTGAAGTTTCTTGCAGGAATAATTTAGTGCAACCAAGTAATTGTATAGGTCAATGGAAATGTATACCAAGACAAATCCAGCCAGAATTATATTTTATACACATTATCTTTACATAATGTTGCTGCAGTGTCACCAATCTGGTCTGCCTAGATACGGAAATTTGTGTTGCTTCTCGTACAAAATAGTCCAGCTGGGCTATAGCAGGATTCGCTTTGTAATTTACTGTGAAACTCCTTGAAGGAATAATTTAGTGCAGTTAATTAAAAAAATTGTATACCAAGAAAATTCCATCAAGAACTTGATATTTAGTAGACAATATCTTTGCAAATAGTTACTGCAATATCACCAATCTTGTTATTCCTAGACATTTATCATGCTCATTTGAAATAATCTGGAAAAAGCTCCCAGTTTCAAAAGTACTGCAAGAGCTATCCTATGTGACCTCAACTGTAACAGCTCTCACAAGTGATACCTTGCCAATAAGAGTTCATTTGTTTACAAGATAACAACGATGTTCTTTTTTAATAAGAATTCCTTGCTTGCAAACTGAGCAAGTCTTTTCCTTCATCTTGAACTGCTGGGCATATCTTTTTAAAATAGCCCATATATTCACCATTATATACAACATTCTATACAGTTTTCAGTCGTTTCTATCCCTTGGGTTCAGGTCAATGGCTGATGGTCCAGAAGGAGCACATGTACTTGATGGCAGCAAACACAGAACAAAACTTGACCATCACAAACACACAGCATGAGGAATGTCTAAGTCACACATTACATCTTCTCAAAGCCCAAGTTGGATGTACACATCTGCATGGTAATCTGTGTTGCTTCCTGTACAAAATAGTCCAGCTGGACTGTAGCGAGATTTCATGTGGAATTTACAGTGAAATAGGTTTTGCAATAATAATTTAGGGCAACTATATTGTATACCAAGAAAACTCCAGCCAGAACTATATTCTGTAGACTATGTCCAAGTCTTGCACTACAGCTTCTCATGGTCATTTAGACATATATGCCTGTATGGTAATGTGTCACTTCCCATACAAAATAGTTCAGTCAGACTGTAGCAGGATTCTTTGTGGCAATTACTGTGAAGATTCTTGGAGGAATATTTTAGTGCAGTTAGATTGTACATCAATAAAATTTCAACAAGAGCTGTATTCTTAAGGCAGTATCTTTTCATATAGTTGCTGCAGTGTCAACAATCTTGTCAGCATAGACATTTTCCCTATAACAAGTTGCTCATTTGAGTGTGGAAAAAACTCCCATATCTTAACAGGACTGCAAAAGCTTTCCTGTATGACCTCTGTGGTAACAGCACTCACAAGTGATGTCTTTCTTGTAAATGCTCAATCTTTTAATAGGCTATGAAGGGGGCTTATTTTCAAATCAGAATTATATTCTGAAGACAGTATCTTTTCATATAGATACTAGACTGTCAAAAATCTTGTCTGCATAGACATATTTGAGTGTGGAAAAAACTCCCATATCATAACAAGACTGCAAAAGTGTGACCTCTGTTGTAACAGCACTCACAAATGATGTCTTGCTAGTAAACGTTATTTCTTTTGACGGGTTATGATAGGCTTATTTTCAATTCAGAATATCTTTTCATATAGTTACTGCACTGTCAAAAATCTTGAAAGCATAGACATTTTTGAGTGTGGAAAAACTCCCATATCATAACAAGACTGCAAAAGCTCACCAGTGTGACCTCTGTGGTAACAGCACTCACAAGTGATGTCTTAGTTGTAAATGTTATATCTTTTGATGGGATATGAATGGGCTTCTTTTTAAATTGGAATTTCTTGCAAACTGAGAATGTTCGTTTTGAGCAGCTTCTCGTTTTTTATATTATTTTTAAAAATAAGTTTGTCTACCATTATATCTGAATATACCATACAGAATCTTCTGTCTCCTATCCTCCAGCTACATATTTTCCTGTGTGCAGCTCCCCAGCTGACAGTCCAGGAGGAGCATGAGCACTCAAGAATAGAATTCAGTCATCAGAACACGCAGCACAAGAAATGTCCAAGTCTAGCGCTACATCTTCTCGAGACCTTTAGACATGTATGCCTGCATGGTAATCTTTCATTTCCCATACAAAATAGTCCAGTTGGACTGTAGCAGTATTCCATGTTGAATTTGCTGTGAAACTTCTTGCAGGAATAATGTAGTACAATTAAATTCAAAAAGCAAAAACTTCCAGCTAGAATTATATTCTGTACACAATATCTTTTCTTATAGTCGGTGGTCATGCTACCAGACAAAGTGGGTGACCAAGAAGCTGAAAAAATGTAAACTTTGCCTTCTTCTATAAGGAAGATGAAAATGACTTCGCCCTGTTATATTTGAGATGTACACTGAGTGACAATAGTTTCTGGCTTTTGAAATGCTCCCTTGACCAAGCCAAGTATTTAGTGTTGTATACCCTGGCTAAATGTACTGCAGCCTTTGCAGGTGTTATCAATCATGCTGAAAAAATAAACTTAGACATTTACAGGCATGTGTTTTAATAGCCGATTGACCATTAAATGGTGCTTATCATCAGGAAATACATAGACACCGTTCCAAATATGGCAATGTTACTTGGGTGCCAGCCATTTTATAAAAAAATGGGAGGGGGGAATCTAAACCAGGATATTTTTTTCATTTACCTAGTGATAATTTATTACGACTAAAATATAATGGATAGGAGTAACAAGATTACAATATTATGATGATTTAATAAATGTTTTATTAATGTTCATACATCCATCTTCCATCTAGCCATCAATATATCTCCATCCAAGCATACACACTTGCAAGTCTCAGGATACACTGCAAATGAATATGATACAATAATGCACTTACAAAATGTGTTTATGATATCCTTACAAAACATAAATTTCTACTTGAAGATCATCTATTGCTTAGAAACAATATGAAATGCAAATATATATAATGAAAAATAGATGACTAGAGGACAGTTAAAATAAGAGTACACACACACATGCACATACATATATATATTGCATTTCTTGCTTTGCTCCTGCCTCCCTGTTCAGCTCTCAATTCTCCCTATTCTGTCCAAAAGGAGAAGTCAATTCTTCCTGGAATTCAGGGCTTGCTTGACCATTGTATAGTTACTGCAAAATCACCAATCTGGTCTGCATAGACATTTTTCATCTAGCTACTTGCTAGATTGAACCTGGAAAAAGCTCTCGCATTGTAACAGTACTGCAATAGCTCTCTTTTGGTCGCAGCACTTGTAAGTGATGCCTTGGTCATAAAGATTTGATATTTTTAGGGGATAAGAATAAGCTATATATTTCCAAGTCAGAATTCCTTGCAAACTGTGTAAGTCTTTATACCTTCGTTTTGAACTGCTTTTCATTTCTTTTCATAATAGCTTCATCCACCATTACTTTGCAACGTCCCCCACAGTGTCTTCACAGTCTGTGTCTATCCTCCAACTGTATACTTCCTTGATTACTAGGAATTTCCTTTACTCGGAGGATAAATGTGTTCGAGTTCGAAATTTTCGGCAATATCACACTACCTTCATCAGCGACTACTGTTAATCACGTACTTGTAATGGTCACGTGATATGAGCAGGCTGGAGTAGATAGGTGGTAGTTCGAGCCCCTTGTCCCTGTTTAGTGTTGGCCTCCACTTTCATATTTTGATTGCCTCCTTCACCTTCCTTTTCCATAGGTTGTCTTCAGTTGTGATGACCTTGGTCTGATTGGGAATGATGCAATGTCCCATATTGCTGCAGTGTTCATATATTGCAGATGACTCTACTGATATGTTCTTTAATCCTTGTTTCTAACACTCTGCCTGTTTCACCAATATAGTCATTCTCACAATCACTACATTTGATATGATAAACCACACCACATATCTTCAAATTTTCTGTTTTGTACTTCATGCGTGTGAGTTGTTGTCTTAAAGAATTGTATGGTTTGTGGTATATATTAACCCCATGTTGTTTGAATATTCTAACTAGGGCTTCTGACGTACCGCAGATGTAAGGCATACCGATGTTAGTTCTATTTGGACCACTATTGTTTTTGTCTGGTGTTCTCTTCTTATTTGGTAGTTTGAAAATCCACTCTGGGTAGCCATTTGCTCTTAGTGCAGTTTTTACGTGCTTTACTTCTTTAGTCCGATCTGTCTCGTCAGTGATTAGGGAGTTAGCTCGGTGAAGTAAAGATCTCACTACTGACCTCTTGTGTTTCAGATGATGATTGGAAGAAAAGTTAAGGTACTGGTCAGTGTTTGTAGGTTTCCTATACACAGTGACTTTGGTTGATCTGTCCTCATTTAAGCATACACGTGTGTCTAAGAATGGTAATTTGCCATCTTCTTCTTGTTCTGAGGTGAACTGAATATGTGGAAGCAACCTTTTCAGTTGTATACTTCCTTGGTTTCAAGTCTCTGTCTTGCAGTCCAAAGGAGCAACTTGACATAAATATTCACCCAATTGTTTGTTCAATTTTGACTACTTCTCGTTTCATTTCATAATTGTTTGGTCCACTGCTGTATCCAAACATCCCAAGGCATACAGTATCTTCAGAGTCATATCTATCCTCCGATTGCATGTTCCTCTGGATTTTTTGGTCCCCGGCTGACAGTCCAGAAGGAGTACATGCACTCAAGTGCAGGAAGCACAGAACAGAATTCAACTCAAACACACAGCACTAGAAACATCCAAGTCCCACACTTCATTTTTCAAGGCATTTCTGACGTATTGATTGCATGGTAATCTTTTGCTTCTCTTACAAAATAGACAAGTTAGACTTGCATCATTCCATGTGGAATTTGCTGTGAAGTTTCTTGCAGGAATAATTTAGTGCAACCAAGTAATTGTATAGGTCAATGGAAATGTATACCAAGACAAATCCAGCCAGAATTATATTTTATACACATTATCTTTACATAATGTTGCTGCAGTGTCACCAATCTGGTCTGCCTCGATACGGAAATTTGTGTTGCTTCTCGTACAAAATAGTCCAGCTGGGCTATAGCAGGATTCGCTTTGTAATTTACTGTGAAACTCCTTGAAGGAATAATTTAGTGCAGTTAATTAAAAAAATTGTATACCAAGAAAATTCCATCAAGAACTTGATATTTAGTAGACAATATCTTTGCAAATAGTTACTGCAATATCACCAATCTTGTTATTCCTAGACATTTATCATGCTCATTTGAAATAATCTGGAAAAAGCTCCCAGGTTTCAAAAGTACTGCAAGAGCTATCCTATGTGACCTCAACTGTAACAGCTCTCACAAGTGATACCTTGCCAATAAGAGTTCATTTGTTTACAAGATAACAACGATGTTCTTTTTTAATAAGAATTCCTTGCTTGCAAACTGAGCAAGTCTTTTCCTTCATCTTGAACTGCTGGGCATATCTTTTTAAAATAGCCCATATATTCACCATTATATACAACATTCTATACAGTTTTCAGTCGTTTCTATCCCTTGGGTTCAGGTCAATGGCTGATGGTCCAGAAGGAGCACATGTACTTGATGGCAGCAAACACAGAACAAAACTTGACCATCACAAACACACAGCATGAGGAATGTCTAAGTCACACATTACATCTTCTCAAAGCCCAAGTTGGATGTACACATCTGCATGGTAATCTGTGTTGCTTCCTGTACAAAATAGTCCAGCTGGACTGTAGCGAGATTTCATGTGGAATTTACAGCGAAATAGGTTTTGCAATAATAATTTAGGGCAACTATATTGTATACCAAGAAAACTCCAGCCAGAACTATATTCTGTAGACAAAGTCTTGGACTACAGCTTCTCATGGTCATTTAGACATATATGCCTGTATGGTAATGTGTCACTTCCCATACAAAATAGTTCAGTCAGACTGTAGCAGGATTCTTTGTGGCAATTACTGTGAAGATTCTTGGAGGAATATTTTAGTGCAGTTAGATTGTACATCAATAAAATTTCAACAAGAGCTGTATTCTTAAGGCAGTATCTTTTCATATAGTTGCTGCAGTGTCAACAATCTTGTCAGCATAGACATTTTCCCTATAACAAGTTGCTCATTTGAGTGTGGAAAAAACTCCCATATCTTAACAGGACTGCAAAAGCTTTCCTGTATGACCTCTGTGGTAACAGCACTCACAAGTGATGTCTTTCTTGTAAATGCTCAATCTTTTAATAGGCTATGAAGGGGGCTTATTTTCAAATCAGAATTATATTCTGAAGACAGTATCTTTTCATATAGATACTAGACTGTCAAAAATCTTGTCTGCATAGACATATTTGAGTGTGGAAAAAACTCCCATATCATAACAAGACTGCAAAAGTGTGACCTCTGTTGTAACAGCACTCACAAATGATGTCTTGCTAGTAAACGTTATTTCTTTTGACGGGTTATGATAGGCTTATTTTCAATTCAGAATATCTTTTCATATAGTTACTGCACTGTCAAAAATCTTGAAAGCATAGACATTTTTGAGTGTGGAAAAACTCCCATATCATAACAAGACTGCAAAAGCTCACCAGTGTGACCTCTGTGGTAACAGCACTCACAAGTGATGTCTTAGTTGTAAATGTTATATCTTTTGATGGGATATGAATGGGCTTCTTTTTAAATTGGAATTTCTTGCAAACTGAGAATGTTCGTTTTGAGCAGCTTCTCGTTTTTTATATTATTTTTAAAAATAAGTTTGTCTACCATTATATCTGAATATACCATACAGAATCTTCTGTCTCCTATCCTCCAGCTACATATTTTCCTGTGTGCAGCTCCCCAGCTGACAGTCCAGGAGGAGCATGAGCACTCAAGAATAGAATTCAGTCATCAGAACACGCAGCACAAGAAATGTCCAAGTCTAGCGCTACATCTTCTCGAGACCTTTAGACATGTATGCCTGCATGGTAATCTTTCATTTCCCATACAAAATAGTCCAGTTGGACTGTAGCAGTATTCCATGTTGAATTTGCTGTGAAACTTCTTGCAGGAATAATGTAGTACAATTAAATTTAAAAAGCAAACAATTCCAGCTAGAATTATATTCTGTACACAATATCTTTTCTTATAGTTGGTGGTCATGCTACCAGACAAACTGGGTGACCAAGAAGCTGAAAAAATGTAAACTTTGCCTTCTTCTATAAGGAAGATGAAAATGACTTTGCCCTGTTATATTTGAGATGTACACTGAGTGACAATAGTTTATGGCTTTTGAAATGCTCCCTCGACCCAGCCAAGTATTTAGTGTTGTATACCCTGGCTAAATGTACTGCAGCCTTTGCAGGTGTTATCAATCATGCTGACAAAATAAACTTAGACATTTACAGGCATGTGTTTTAATAGCCGATTGACCATTAAATGGTGCTTATCATCAGGAAATACAAAGACAGTTCAAAAGATGGCAATGTTACTTGGGTACCAGCCATTTTAAGAAAAATGGGAGGGGGGAATCTAAACCAGGATATTTTCTTCATTTACCTAGTGATAATTTATTTATTACAACTAAAAAATATAATGGATAGGAGTAACAAGATTACAATATTATGATGATTTAATAAATGTTTTATTAATGTTCATACATCCATCTTCCATCTAGCCATCAATATATCTCCATCCAAGCATACACACTTGCAAGTCTCAGGATACACTGCAAATGAATATGATACAATAATGCACTTACAAAATGTGTTTATGATATCCTTACAAAACATAAATTTCTACTTGAAGATCATCTATTGCTTAGAAACAATATGAAATGCAAATATATATAATGAAAAATAGATGACTAGAGGACAGTTAAAATAAGAGTACACACACACATGCACATACATATATATATTGCATTTCTTGCTTTGCTCCTGCCTCCCTGTTCAGCTCTCAATTCTCCCTATTCTGTCCAAAAGGAGAAGTCAATTCTTTCTGGAATTCAGGGCTTGCTTGACCATTGTATAGTTACTGCAAAATCACCAATCTGGTCTGCATAGACATTTTTCATCTAGCTACTTGCTAGATTGAACCTGGAAAAAGCTCTCGCATTGTAACAGTACTGCAATAGCTCTCTTTTGGTCGCAGCACTTGTAAGTGATGCCTTGGTCATAAAGATTTGATATTTTTAGGGGATAAGAATAAGCTATATATTTCCAAGTCAGAATTCCTCGCAAACTATGTAAGTCTTTATACCTTCGTTTTGAACTGCTTTTCATTTCTTTTCATAATAGCTTCATCCACCATTACTTTGCAACGTCCCCCACAGTGTCTTCACAGTCTGTGTCTATCCTCCAACTGTATACTTCCTTGATTACTAGGAATTTCCTTTACTCGGAGGATAAATGTGTTCGAGTTCGAAATTTTCGGCAATATCACACTGCCTTCATCAGCGACTACTGTTAATCACGTACTTGTAATGGTCACGTGATATGAGGAGGCTGGAGTAGATAGGTGGTAGTTCGAACCCCTTGTCCCCGTTTAGTGTTGGCCTCCACTTTCATATTTTGATTGCCTCCTTCACCTTCCTTTTCCATAGGTTGTCTTCAGTTGTGATGACCTTGGTCTGATTGGGAATGATGCAATGTCCCATATTGCTGCAGTGTTCATATATTGCAGATGACTCTACTGATATGTTATTTAATCCTTGTTTCTAACACTCTGCCTGTTTCACCAATATAGTCATTCTCACAATCACTACATTTGATATGATAAACCACACCACATATCTTCAAATTTTCTGTTTTGTACTTCATGCGTGTGAGTTGTTGTCTTAAAGAATTGTATGGTTTGTGGTATATATTAACCCCATGTTGTTTGAATATTCTAACTAGGGCTTCTGACGTACCGCGGATGTAAGGCATACCGATGTTAGTTCTATTTAGACCACTATTGTTTTTGTCTGGTGTTCTCTTCTTCTTATTTGGTAGTTTGAAAATCCACTCTGGGTAGCCATTTGCTCTTAGTGCAGTTTTTACGTGCTTTACTTCTTTAGTCCGATCTGTCTCGTCAGTGATTAGGGAGTTAGCTCGGTGAAGTAAAGATCTCACTACTGACCTCTTGTGTTTCAGATGATGATTGGAAGAAAAGTTAAGGTACTGGTCAGTGTTTGTAGGTTTCCTATACACAGTGACTTTGGTTGATCTGTCCTCATTTAAGCATACACGTGTGTCTAAGAATGGTAATTTGCCATCTTCTTCTTGTTCTGAGGTGAACTGAATATGTTGAAGCAACCTTTTCAGTTGTATACTTCCTTGGTTTCAAGTCTCTGTCTTGCAGTCCAAAGGAGCAACTTGACATAAATATTCACCCAATTGTTTGTTCAATTTTGACTACTTCTCGTTTCATTTCATAATTGTTTGGTCCACTGCTGTATCCAAACATCCCAAGGCATACAGTATCTTCAGAGTCATATCTATCCTCCGATTGCATGTTCCTCTGGATTTTTTGGTCCCCGGCTGACAGTCCAGAAGGAGTACATGCACTCAAGTGCAGGAAGCACAGAACAGAATTCAACTCAAACACACAGCACTAGAAACATCCAAGTCCCACACTTAATTTTTCAAGGCATTTCTGACGTATTGATTGCATGGTAATCTTTTGCTTCTCTTACAAAATAGACAAGTTAGACTTGCATCATTCCATGTGGAATTTGCTGTGAAGTTTCTTGCAGGAATAATTTAGTGCAACCAAGTAATTGTATAGGTCAATGGAAATGTATACCAAGACAAATCCAGCCAGAATTATATTTTATACACATTATCTTTACATAATGTTGCTGCAGTGTCACCAATCTGGTCTGCCTAGATACGGAAATTTGTGTTGCTTCTCGTACAAAATAGTCCAGCTGGGCTATAGCAGGATTCGCTTTGTAATTTACTGTGAAACTCCTTGAAGGAATAATTTAGTGCAGTTAATTAAAAAAATTGTATACCAAGAAAATTCCATCAAGAACTTGATATTTAGTAGACAATATCTTTGCAAATAGTTACTGCAATATCACCAATCTTGTTATTCCTAGACATTTATCATGCTCATTTGAAATAATCTGGAAAAAGCTCCCAGTTTCAAAAGTACTGCAAGAGCTATCCTATGTGACCTCAACTGTAACAGCTCTCACAAGTGATACCTTGCCAATAAGAGTTCATTTGTTTACAAGATAACAACGATGTTCTTTTTTAATAAGAATTCCTTGCTTGCAAACTGAGCAAGTCTTTTCCTTCATCTTGAACTGCTGGGCATATCTTTTTAAAATAGCCCATATATTCACCATTATATACAACATTCTATACAGTTTTCAGTCGTTTCTATCCCTTGGGTTCAGGTCAATGGCTGATGGTCCAGAAGGAGCACATGTACTTGATGGCAGCAAACACAGAACAAAACTTGACCATCACAAACACACAGCATGAGGAATGTCTAAGTCACACATTACATCTTCTCAAAGCCCAAGTTGGATGTACACATCTGCATGGTAATCTGTGTTGCTTCCTGTACAAAATAGTCCAGCTGGACTGTAGCGAGATTTCATGTGGAATTTACAGCGAAATAGGTTTTGCAATAATAATTTAGGGCAACTATATTGTATACCAAGAAAACTCCAGCCAGAACTATATTCTGTAGACAAAGTCTTGGACTACAGCTTCTCATGGTCATTTAGACATATATGCCTGTATGGTAATGTGTCACTTCCCATACAAAATAGTTCAGTCAGACTGTAGCAGGATTCTTTGTGGCAATTACTGTGAAGATTCTTGGAGGAATATTTTAGTGCAGTTAGATTGTACATCAATAAAATTTCAACAAGAGCTGTATTCTTAAGGCAGTATCTTTTCATATAGTTGCTGCAGTGTCAACAATCTTGTCAGCATAGACATTTTCCCTATAACAAGTTGCTCATTTGAGTGTGGAAAAAACTCCCATATCTTAACAGGACTGCAAAAGCTTTCCTGTATGACCTCTGTGGTAACAGCACTCACAAGTGATGTCTTTCTTGTAAATGCTCAATCTTTTAATAGGCTATGAAGGGGGCTTATTTTCAAATCAGAATTATATTCTGAAGACAGTATCTTTTCATATAGATACTAGACTGTCAAAAATCTTGTCTGCATAGACATATTTGAGTGTGGAAAAAACTCCCATATCATAACAAGACTGCAAAAGTGTGACCTCTGTTGTAACAGCACTCACAAATGATGTCTTGCTAGTAAACGTTATTTCTTTTGACGGGTTATGATAGGCTTATTTTCAATTCAGAATATCTTTTCATATAGTTACTGCACTGTCAAAAATCTTGAAAGCATAGACATTTTTGAGTGTGGAAAAACTCCCATATCATAACAAGACTGCAAAAGCTCACCAGTGTGACCTCTGTGGTAACAGCACTCACAAGTGATGTCTTAGTTGTAAATGTTATATCTTTTGATGGGATATGAATGGGCTTCTTTTTAAATTGGAATTTCTTGCAAACTGAGAATGTTCGTTTTGAGCAGCTTCTCGTTTTTTATATTATTTTTAAAAATAAGTTTGTCTACCATTATATCTGAATATACC
The DNA here is from genome assembly GCA_029931535.1 of Margaritifera margaritifera. Taxonomy (NCBI): domain Eukaryota; kingdom Metazoa; phylum Mollusca; class Bivalvia; order Unionida; family Margaritiferidae; genus Margaritifera; species Margaritifera margaritifera. The sequence continues at coordinate 1,893,755 of JAQPZY010001494.1, forward strand.
ATACAGAATCTTCTGTCTCCTATCCTCCAGCTACATATTTTCCTGTGTGCAGCTCCCCAGCTGACAGTCCAGGAGGAGCATGAGCACTCAAGAATAGAATTCAGTCATCAGAACACGCAGCACAAGAAATGTCCAAGTCTAGCGCTACATCTTCTCGAGACCTTTAGACATGTATGCCTGCATGGTAATCTTTCATTTCCCATACAAAATAGTCCAGTTGGACTGTAGCAGTATTCCATGTTGAATTTGCTGTGAAACTTCTTGCAGGAATAATGTAGTACAATTAAATTCAAAAAGCAAAAACTTCCAGCTAGAATTATATTCTGTACACAATATCTTTTCTTATAGTCGGTGGTCATGCTACCAGACAAAGTGGGTGACCAAGAAGCTGAAAAAATGTAAACTTTGCCTTCTTCTATAAGGAAGATGAAAATGACTTCGCCCTGTTATATTTGAGATGTACACTGAGTGACAATAGTTTCTGGCTTTTGAAATGCTCCCTTGACCAAGCCAAGTATTTAGTGTTGTATACCCTGGCTAAATGTACAGCAGCCTTTGCAGGTGTTATCAATCATGCTGAAAAAATAAACTTAGACATTTACAGGCATGTGTTTTAATAGCCGATTGACCATTAAATGGTGCTTATCATCAGGAAATACATAGACACCGTTCCAAATATGGCAATGTTACTTGGGTGCCAGCCATTTTATAAAAAAATGGGAGGGGGGAATCTAAACCAGGATATTTTTTTCATTTACCTAGTGATAATTTATTACGACTAAAATATAATGGATAGGAGTAACAAGATTACAATATTATGATGATTTAATAAATGTTTTATTAATGTTCATACATCCATCTTCCATCTAGCCATCAATATATCTCCATCCAAGCATACACACTTGCAAGTCTCAGGATACACTGCAAATGAATATGATACAATAATGCACTTACAAAATGTGTTTATGATATCCTTACAAAACATAAATTTCTACTTGAAGATCATCTATTGCTTAGAAACAATATGAAATGCAAATATATATAATGAAAAATAGATGACTAGAGGACAGTTAAAATAAGAGTACACACACACATGCACATACATATATATATTGCATTTCTTGCTTTGCTCCTGCCTCCCTGTTCAGCTCTCAATTCTCCCTATTCTGTCCAAAAGGAGAAGTCAATTCTTCCTGGAATTCAGGGCTTGCTTGACCATTGTAAAGTTACTGCAAAATCACCAATCTGGTCTGCATAGACATTTTTCATCTAGCTACTTGCTAGATTGAACCTGGAAAAAGCTCTCACATTGTAACAGTACTGCAATAGCTCTCTTATGTAACCTCTATGGTAGCAGCACTTGTAAGTGATGCCTTGGTCATAAAGATTTGATTTTTTGAGGGGATAAGAATAAGCTATTTATTTCCAAGTCAGAATTCCTTGCAAACTATGTAAGTCTTTATACCTTCGTTTTGAACTGCTTTTCATTTCTTTTCATAATAGCTTCATCCACCATTACTTTGCAACATCCCCCACAGTGTCTTCACAGTCTGTGTCTATCCTCCAACTGTATACTTCCTTGATTACTAGGAATTTCCTTTACTCGGAGCATAAATGTGTTCGAATTCGAAATTTTTGGCAATATCACACTGCCTTCATCAGCGACTACTGTTAATCACGTGACTTGTAATGGTCACGTGATACAAGGAGACTGGAGTAGATAGGTGGTAGTTCGAGCCCCTTGTCCCTGTTTAGTGTTGGCCTCCACTTTCATATTTTGATTGCCTCCTTCACCTTCCTTTTCCATAGGTTGTCTTCAGTTGTGATGACCTTGGTCTGATTGGGAATGATGCAATGTCCCATATTGCTGCAGTGTTCATATATTGCAGATGACTCTCTACTGATATGTTTTTTAATCCTTGTTTCTAACACTCTGCCTGTTTCGCCAATATAGTCATTCTCACAATCACTACATTTGATATGATAAACCACACCACATGTCTTCAAATTTTCTGTTTTGTCCTTCATGCGTGTGAGTTGTTGTCTTAAAGAATTGTATGGTTTGTGGTATATATTAACCCCATGTTGTTTGAATATTCTAACTAGGGCTTCTGACGTACCACGGATGTAAGGCATACCGATGTTAGTTCTATTTGGACCACTATTGTTTTTGTCTGGTGTTCTCTTCTTCTTATTTGGTAGTTTGAAAATCCACTCTGGGTAGCCATTTGCTCTTAGTGCAGTTTTTACGTGCTCGACTTCTTTAGTCCGATCTGTCTCATCAGTGATTAGGGAGTTAGCTCGGTGAAGTAAAGATCTCATTACTGACCTCTTGTGTTCCAGATGATGATTGGAAGAAAAGTTAAGGTACTGGTCAGTGTTTGTAGGTTTCCTATACACAGTGACTTTGGTTGATCTGTCCTCATTTAAGCGTACACGTGTGTCTAAGAATGGTAATTTGCCATCTTCTTCTTGTTCTGAGGTGAACTGAATATGTGGAAGCAACCTTTTCAGTTGTATACTTCCTTGGTTTCTAGTCTCTGTCTTGCAGTCCAAAGGAGCAACTTGACATAAATATTCACCCAATTGTTTGTTCAATTTTGACTACTTCTCATTTCATTTCATAATTGTTTGGTCTACTGCTGTATCCAAACATCCCAAGGCATACAGTATCTTCAGAGTCATATCTATCCTCCGATTGCATGTTCCTCTGGATTTTTTGGTCCCCGGCTGACAGTCCAGAAGGAGTACATGCACTCAAGTGCAGGAAGCACAGAACAGAATTCAACTCAAACACACAGCACTAGAAACATCCAAGTCCCACACTTCATTTTTCAAGGCATTTCTGACATATTGATTGCATGGTAATCTTTTGCTTCTCTTACAAAATAGACAAGTTAGACTTGCATCATTCCATGTGGAATTTGCTGTGAAGTTTCTTGCAGGAATAATTTAGTGCAACCAAGTAATTGTATAGGTCAATGGAAATGTATACCAAGACAAATCCAGCCAGAATTATATTTTATACACATTATCTTTACATAATGTTGCTGCAGTGTCACCAATCTGGTCTGCCTAGATACGGAAATTTGTGTTGCTTCTCGTACAAAATAGTCAAGCTGGACTATAGCAGGATTTGATATGTAATTTACTGTGAAACTCCTTGAAGGAATAATTTAGTGCAGTTAATTAAAAAAATTGTATACCAAGAAAATTCCATCAAGAACTTGATATTTAGTAGACAATATCTTTGCAAATAGTTACTGCAATATCACCAATCTTGTTATTCCTAGACATTTATCATGCTCATTTGAAATAATCTGGAAAAAGCTCCCAGGTTTCAAAAGTACTGCAAGAGCTATCCTATGTGACCTCAACTGTAACAGCTCTCACAAGTGATACCTTGCCAATAAGAGTTCATTTGTTTACAAGATAACAACGATGTTCTTTTTTAATAAGAATTCCTTGCTTGCAAACTGAGCAAGTCTTTTCCTTCATCTTGAACTGCTGGGCATATCTTTTTAAAATAGCCCATATATCCACCATTATATACAACATTCTGCACAGTTTTCAGTCGTTTCTATCCCTTGGGTTCAGGTCAATGGCTGATGGTCCAGAAGGAGCACATGTACTTGATGGCAGCATACACAGAACAAAACTTGACCATCACAAACACACAGCATGAGGAATGTCTAAGTCACACATTACATCTTCTCAAAGCCCAAGTTGGATGTACACATCTGCATGGTAATCTGTGTTGCTTCCTGTACAAAATAGTCCAGCTGGACTGTAGCGAGATTTCATGTGGAATTTACAGCGAAATAGGTTTTGCAATAATAATTTAGGGCAACTATATTGTATACCAAGAAAACTCCAGCCAGAACTATATTCTGTAGACAAAGTCTTGGACTACAGCTTCTCATGGTCATTTAGACATATATGCCTGTATGGTAATGTGTCACTTCCCATACAAAATAGTCCAGCCAGACTGTAGCAGGATTCTTTGTGGCAATTACTGTGAAGATTCTTGGAGGAATATTTTAGTGCAGTTAGATTGTACATCAATAAAATTTCAACCAGAGCTATATTCTGAAGGCAGTATCTTTTCATATAGTTGCTGCAGTGTCAACAATCTTGTCAGCATAGACATTTTCCCTATAACAAGTTGCTCATTTGAGTGTGGAAAAAACTCCCATATCTTAACAGGACTGCAAAAGCTTTCCTGTATGACCTCTGTGGTAACAGCACCCACAAGTGATGTCTTTCTTGTAAATGCTCAATCTTTTAATAGGCTATGAAGGGGGCTTATTTTCAAATCAGAATTATATTCTGAAGACAGTATCTTTTCATATAGATACTGCACTGTCAAAAATCTTGTCTGCGTAGATATATTTGTGTGTGGAAAAAACTCCCATATCATAACAAGACTGCAAAAGTGTGACCTCTGTTGTAACAGCACTCACAAATGATGTCTTGCTAGTAAACGTTATTTCTTTTGACGGGTTATGATAGGCTTATTTTCAATTCAGAATATCTTTTCATATAGTTACTGCACTGTCAAAAATCTTGAAAGCATAGACATTTTTGAGTGTGGAAAAACTCCCATATCATAACAAGACTGCAAAAGCTCACCAGTGTGACCTCTGTGGTAACAGCACTCACAAGTGATGTCTTAGTTGTAAACGTGATATCTTTTGATGGGATATGAATGGGCTTCTTTTTAAATTGGAATTTCTTGCAAACTGAGAATGTTCGTTTTGAGCTGCTTCTCGTTTTTTATATTATTTTTAAAAATAAGTTTGTCTACCATTATATCTGAATATACCATACAGAATCTTCTGTCTCCTATCCTCCAGCTACATATTTTCCTGTGTGCAGCTCCCCAGCTGACAGTCCAGGAGGAGCATGAGCACTCAAGAATAGAATTCATCATCAGAACACGCAGCACAAGAAATGTCCAAGTCTAGCGCTACATCTTCTCGAGACCTTTAGACATGTATGCCTGCATGGTAATCTTTCATTTCCCATACAAAATAGTCCAGTTGGACTGTAGCAGTATTCCATGTTGAATTTGCTGTGAAACTTCTTGCAGGAATAATGTAGTACAATTAAATTTAAAAAGCAAACAATTCCAGCTAGAATTATATTCTGTACACAATATCTTTTCTTGTAGTCGGTGGTCATGCTACCAGACAAAGTGGGTGACCAAGAAGCTGAAAAAATGTAAACTTTGCCTTCTTCTATGAGGAAGATGAAAATGACTTCGCCCTGTTATGTTTGAGATGTACACTGAGTGACAATAGTTTCTGGCTTTTGAAATGCTCCCTTGACCAAGCCAAGTATTTAGTGTTGTATACCCTGGCTAAATGTACTGCAGCCTTTGCAGGTGTTATCAATCATGCTGACAAAATAAACTTAGACATTTACAGGCATGTGTTTTAATAGCCGATTGACCATTAAATGGTGCTTATCATCAGGAAATACATAGACACAGTTCCAAATATGGCAATGTTACTTTAGTGCCAGCCATTTTTAAAAAAATGGGAGGGGGGAATCTAAACCAGGATATTTTTTTCATTTACCTAGTGATAATTTATTTATTACAACTAAAATATAATGGATAGGAGTAACAAGATTACAATATTATGATGATTTAATAAATGTTTTATTAATGTTCATACATCCATCTTCCATCTGGCCATCAATATATCTCCATCCAAGCATACACACTTTCAAGTCTCAGGATACACTGCAAATGAATATGATACAATAATGCACTTACAAAATGTGTTTATGATATCCTTACAAAACATAAATTTCTACTTGAAGATCATCTATTGCTTAGAAACAATATGAAATGCAAATATATATAATGAAAAATAGATGACTAGAGGACAGTTAAAATAAGAGTACACGCACATACATATATATATATATATATATATATATATATATATATATATATATATTGCATTTCTTGCTTTGCTCCCTGCCTCCATGTTCAGCTCTCAATTCTCCCTATTCTGTCCAAAAGGAGAAGTCCATTTTTCCTGGAATTCAGGGCTTGCTTGACCATTGTATAGTTACTGCAAAATCACCAATCTGGTCTGCATAGACATTTTTCATCTAGCTACTTGCTAGATTGAACCTGGAGAAAGCTCTCACATTGTAACAGTACTGCAATAGCTCTCTTATGTAATCTCCATGGTAGCAGCACTTGTAAGTGATGCCTTGGTCATAAAGATTTGAATTTTTGAGGGGATAAGAATAAGCTATTTATTTCCGCATCAGAATTCCTTGCAAACTGTGCAAGTCTTTATACCTTCGTTTTGAACTGCTTTTCATAATAGCTTCATCCACCATTACTTTGCAACATCCCCCACAGTGTCTTCACAGTCTGTGTCTATCCTCCGACTGTATACTTCGTTGGTTTCAGCTCTCTGTCTTGCAGTCCGAAGGAGCATGTACGGTTGATGGCAGCAAACTCCGAATAACACTCTGCCATCACAGCACAGTATAAGAACTGTCCAGATTTTGCATTACATTTTCTCAAGGCCCATTGGACATGTAGACCTGCATGTTAATCTGTGTCACTTCCCATAGAAAATAGTTTAGCTGAACATTAGAAGGGTCCACAGGGCATCATTGTGCTATTGTACTGTATGGTGCTATTGTACTGTATGGTGCAAGTCACTTGGCTGAAGAATATGATGCATGCAAAAAAAAGCGTGGAGGGCGTTATAGGCACAGTTATAATCTTAAGTCAATGCATATTAAATGAGAAATACACTTGTAGTGAAAACAGATTGCATATATAATATTTTAGTTTATTAAGAGTAACATGGATTGGTATATATATATGTACATGTCTAACATATAGCATGAATAGTATCAACACGTGTTCTCACTAGCCAATCTCATTGCATCCATAAGTATAATATATAGTCATTTTGTCATAATAATAATAATAATAATATTAATAATTACTTTTATAAAGAGGGTGACACAATTAGCTGAACTAATCTACCTTGAGGCCATCGTTCAAAGGAACATATTTATATGTAAATATACATATACACAGCAGCATGCATATACAACAATATATTCACTTTATTTCCTTTCCACATGGACACTCACCCATACATATGAACATGCATAGTCGATATACATGCAATATACGATACAAATTTTATTCTCTCTCTCCCTCTGTCTCTGCGTATGTATGTGTGAGTGTGTGTATATATATATATAGAAACGAAAATTGATTACGTTGCAATTTCAAAACGGTTTGACAACGTTTCGAGCTAAAAAAGCTCTTCATCAGGGGAATAAACAGCTTACATATACAAAACAAACACAAAACACTGAATCTAAGAACAATTCTGGACTCCTACATGTTAGAATCACTAGGAGGAAGTGATATAATAAAAAGTTGTGCAACAATAATAATAATAAACAAGCAGGTTATTGTGTCTATCACATAGAGAACCAACATATTTTGATCTAATTCCACGTTGTGAACAAAGAACGGAAACACAGCATGACGAAAAGTCGATGCCAGCTACAAGATTTGCAAAAGAAATTATATCCCGGTATAGTTGTGCATGGAGGTTCCAAAGGAAAGATGTTAAGAGAATTGTGTACCGGGATAATGGACAATAATAATAATAATTATGATAAAAAAAATATTAAATAATACGTTATTATTTGGGTAAATATTATTGCAAAAAATTGTGTATGGGTGAAAAACTGATGACTGGCTATAATTTTGATAAGACTGCAACAGGAAGGTTAGATTTTTTCATGTAGCCCAAAATCCCCATGAATTTTCAATTATAATGTCCAGTATTGTTCCTTACGTGTGTGTTATATGTTGGTCCACCCCAAGTTTTATTCAATGGGTAGCATCTCAAGGGACTCCACTGAATGTCCAGTCGAGTTGTAGTGGTTGGCAACTTTCGTGTTGATTTAGTTGCGAATGTGGCTTTTGTGATTATTCATTTGCTTTCTGAAATCGATGGTTTTGCCAACATATTGAGTGGCACAGATCTTGCATGTCAGAAGATAGATTCCATTCTTGGCTTGACATCCTAACTTCTGATTGATCATGTAGCTAGCTTCTGTTGTTGGACTTCTGAAAGATTCAGTGTCTGGCATATGTTTGCAAATTATGCAATGCTTGTCTTTGCTGTGGAATGTGCCTGAATCTTTGGTCTTGTTTCAAGTTATCTCGGCATGTACTAGATGGTCCTTGAGATCTTTAGGTCTATGGTACACAACCATAGGAAAGTCTTCAAATATACCCTTCAGACGTTCAAATGGTTCAGTATGGTGCCAATGCTTCCGAATAATCTGCTATAGGTTTGGGGCATTGGGGTGGAAGGTGCTGCATACCTTGCATTTCCTTTATGTGTTGACACGTCTTGCATCTTTTGTTTCCACAAGGCTTCGATTTCACATCAATTTTTTTTATTTGAGAGAGGCTTTAAATTTGCCCTGACCAGCTTGTCTCAAATTTTGAGGTCTATGGAATGCTACAATTGTTTGTGTGGATAGATCAATTTAAGCAGTGTACACGATTCAAGGGATGGCCAGTGTTTGTTAATGATGTGACCTACTTGTGGGTTCTGGGGGTGAAACTTGAGGATAAAAGGTGTTCTTTCCATGTTTTCTTTTCCCTTGTATTTTAGGAGGTCAGCATGGTTTCTTTGCTTGGCTCCATGTATCACTTCTTCTATTATATCTTAGTTGTAGTCCCGCTTTGTCAGATGTTGTATTAGCTCTCTGCACCTCTCATCGAAAGTTTGAAAGTTATGTCATCAGAGCAAATTCTCCTGATTCTAAGTGATTGACTGTAGGGGATGTTTTGGGTGCAGTGCCTTGGGTGGCATCTGGATGGAAGAAGATAAATCTCCCTGCTCTCTGACTTTTGGGGGTAAGATATTTCATATATACCTTTTTATTATTTATTATATTCCATATATACGTTTTTTATTATTTAAACATATATGAAGACACTGGATATATTGATTTTGGAATAAAAAAATAGAGTGGGCATTTCTAATCTCAACTGGAATTATACTATTTTAGAACAAAGTTCCTGAGTATTGGAAACTTCTTTTGAATAATTCCTTATTTGGTTTGGGAATTTCATACTGTTTGGTAGACGTGGATCTCGGGTGGGGAGTCTTACCAGGTTGCCTGTACTGGAATAGTGACTGTAAATAGATGGGAGCACTGGTACAGTGAAACCCCGCTATAACACGCTTCGCTATAGCATGAATACAGATATAACATGATTGTTACGTGGCTCAGTCAACCATCATACACACCTGTTGACAGAAGCTCCAAATCACTCATATACACAACCCACTGTAATGGCAAAGTTACATACATATACAGAACTTGTACTTTATGTGGACCATTGACTGGAACAGAACCATTTAAATTGTAGGGGTGGAAGTATTTGTCATTATCATCAAACATACATCTCCCTGTTTTACCTCTGCTGTAGTGCAAAGTTATAATTATAAATAAAATTTCAATTAATATTGGGTTTATTTTATATATTTTTTCCCTCTGTCTTTTAGAGAATGACTCCAGTGTTTTTATGGAGATCACTCTTTACCCATGAAATTCAATTGTTTACTCCCATACTGGGTCCAGGCAATTATACACAACTGTTCCATGCTTAATCATCTAACCTAGATACAAGATACAAGAAATTTTATATTACGTCAGTGGTCTGGGTAAAATACATAAAACACTAGCTCTGGATAAGCTATTTTACTGATATTGTATGCATTTTCAGTTCAAGTATTTTTCTCATATAAGCATTTTATTGTCGGTAAAAAAAATCAGATCCTTTGGACATGTCCAGCAAATATGAATGTTTCGGAAATAGTGTTTCCTAAGTTCATGTGAGTGTATTAGCAAGAAATTAAATATTTGGATTTGAATGGAATCTAGCAGAAAAATTCTATAAGTTGTGCTTCTTTCATGACAGATCATTTGCAAACTTATATCTTTCCATATTAGACATAGTTCATCAGTATCCAGATTTATTCTTTTTTGCTGTGTTGAGATAAGTAATATTTTAGTTTTATCAGTATTAACTACCATGCCATTGCTTGTGCATCAGTTGTCTAGTTTTAGGGCAGACTGTAGAGAAATTTCGAATTCATTATTAGTGTTTTGGATGTATGATGATGTGGCATTATCTGCATATAGATCCGTGGATGAAATGGAGTCCCAGAATAAAAGGGGTAGGTCCTTAATGAATAATATAAATAGTAATGGACCTAGAATTGAGCCTTGTGGGACTCCATATCTAACTGTTCCAGCCTCAGACTGAACATCATTTATATAAACATGTTGTGTTTTTTCATTTAAGTATGAAGTAAAGCATTTAATTGTGCTGTCATTACATTAGTAAATTTTCCGTTTGCACAAAAGGATTTCATGATCCACTGTGTCAAAAGCTTTCCTGAAATCTACAAGTACTGATCCAATTATATTACCTTGATCAAGTGCATGAAGCCATTTATCAATTAGAATGCTCAAGGCAGTCTCACATGAATAATTCTATCTAAAGTATGATTGATTAGGGTGTAACAGTGATTGTTTGGTTAAATATGACGTGAACAAGTTGTGGACATGTTTTTCAGCCAGTTTTTACAAGTTTGGTAGTATTGAAATTGGTCGGTAGTTGTCTGCATCTTTCTTAGAACTTGAGTTGTGAATAGGCATTACTTTTGTAGTTTTCCATATTTTGGGGACAGATGAGTTTGCAATACTTGAATTTATTCTGAGTTTTACGCTTTCTTAAATAGCCGAGGCAGATGCTTTCAGGAGTTGTGGACTAATCTAATCAAGTCATGTAGATTTCTTAGTATCAAATTCAGTAACACATTTTTTAAGAAATTTCTTTCTTAATTCATCAAAGTTGTTTTTTATCACTGGTTCCTTTAATTTTGTTGTTATGTTGATGAAAAAATTGTTGCAAATGTTTGCAACATCAATGTCATCAGTGATAAGGGTGTCATTACCCAAGTGAGTGAATTTTATTGAGTTTTTTTTGTTGTGTTCCCCCAGTGAGTTCATTCAAAACTTTCCAAATAGAATTTGATTTGCTCTTGTTGTTTTCAAGCATTGATTGATAATAAGTTTTTTTAGCTCGTTTAATCATGTTTGATATTTTATTTCTCCAAACTTTATATTGTGCATGGTTTCTCATCACCTTGAATTGGTTTTGTTTTTTCACAGCATCTTATATTTCAGTTGTATTCAAATTGGGTTGGATTTCATCCTTTACCCTATGTATTTTCAGTGGTACATGTTTCAAGACTACATCCATAAATGAGTAAATCCATATAAATAAATAAATGAATATTAAATAAATGAATGAATGAATAAATCCATAAATAATAAATCCATACATCCATAAATGAGTCAGTCCATACCCCCAAAACTTCATCTACATCATCAAAAGTTTGGATTATATTCCAAGGAACTTTATTTAAGCCATCAGGAGATTTGTTTTTCATTAAAGTTTTTGAAGGATCTGTAAGTGAAAGTTTTGTGTATATTGTTCCTATTTGTCTTGCATTTTCACATTTCTTGTGAGAAAACTGTAGTGGTTACTAAGACCAATGTTTAGTACTTTAACATTTGCCACCTTGTCTGGTAGGTTGGTATAAATGTGGTCAATTAAAGTGCTTACCCTTGTGGGTTCATTAACAAGCTGGAAAAGGCCTAATGATTATCAATTCCATCAAGTTATGCCTTATCCGAGAATTTAGTGAGTAATTAGTTACATCACCTAGTATATATGTTTCCTTCTCCTGTGCAAAGATATTTTCTGTTACAAAATTATCATTCCAAATTGCTCTGGAGGAAGGTGACCTGTAAATGAAACCAACTAGGATTGATTCTGCTTTATTTTGAGAAATTTCCACAAGAATACTCTCAATAGCTTAGAACTCCAAGTCAGTTCACCTTCCTGCATTTACATCATCTCTAATGTATACAACAAGACCCCCCCCCCCCCCCACTGAGGTCCCAAATGGGGTCAGTGCACATGACCCAAAAAAGTGACAGTGATAATGTCCAATCAAGAATAAGTTATCTTTTCATATAATAGAAAATTACTGGAAATTTAAATGTAATAAAAAAAAAATTTAAAATTAAAAATGTTTTCTTTGAAGCATTTAATACGCTTGCAAACAAAAATAGTTAGTAGATTTTTAGCATTGTCCAATACCATCACCACACGTACATACACACGTTTCCAGCACTCGTATAATAATTGCAGACAGACATGAACTAAATAAAATATATGCCAAGTTTCTGTCTTTCAGATCCATTGGACAGTGAAATATTATCTTAATTAGATGCAGTCTTTGCAGCTCTTGATAGTTCGGGGGGGGAGGGGGGCGAGGGGGCAAAGGTAATACAAGTGTCATTTGTGTTCATCTTTGAATTCATTAGATACTGGATGATAACTGTTGTTTAAACTTCGCCAAAGATCTTGTTGAATTTTTATCAGCATAGAAAATGATTTTTTTTGCATCTGCATTGCTGTGAAGAAGTGTCAAATATGCTGGGTGGTGTTGATATGTCAGCAGATGTCGCACACTCCAGAGTGACTAATGTCGATATGGTGTTTGCAGCATGTGCAAAAAAATAAAATGCTCCCCTTGCTGCGCTTTACAAAGTCAAACTCCATCCAGGACTTCTGAAATTTAGTTTTGCTGGACTTTGCTCACTCTACAGATGGCTCATTCTTTCCTGAATCACTGCTGCATTTCAATATTTTGCCTTCAAAAATGAATCACTTGTACACTATTCCAGCTACCAAAATAATTGTTTTGTGTTTTATGTATAGAGTTAAATCCAAGTTCAAAGAAACATTGCCGATTATCACAAACTTGCCAATAATCTTTAATAAAGATGGCTTAAATATTCTAGTTCAAGGCAATGATGTGCAATAGCTTTTGTTCTTCTGAACATGCATCTCCATAATTTACATAACTTTAAATTAATTGGGTTGTTCCACTTTACCTATGCAAATTAGCCTAATGGGCTCTCCCACAGCAGTCTTCAAAGGATTTAACACGACTTCACCCTAGCTATTCTCAGCCAATTAAGTAATCTGTGAAATGGTGGTTGCTTATGTATGACCACTTTACCTTTTAATTACCTCTATAATGATCTATAATGAAACGCAAACTAAGATGGTATGGTCACGTCTCACACTCAACTGGCCTGTCAAAGACAAACCTGCAGGGCACAGTGAGAGGAAAGAGAAAACGAGGCAGACAGAAGAAGAGATGGGAAGACAATATCAAAGAGTGGACAGGCATGGACTTTGCAAAGTCCCAAAGAGCAGTGGAGAACAGGGCGAAATGGAGAGAGATTGTTGCAAAGTCATCAGTGGCACCCCTACGACCAGCAAGGTCACGGGAGAAATGAAAATGAAATAATGATCTATAGTATAAACTGCCCCAGGGATAGTTCTACATGGGCTCTCGGCAGAACTGTTTACTGTTTATACAGACTTCATACTAGTTACATGTATAGTGGTGGTCTCATCCTCTTTCTCAGATTATTTATATTTTTTTCCCAAGATTACTGAAAATGATGGTTTTTTGCATGATACATCATGTCATGGCAGGTACAACTCAAATGAATTTAGTTCTCTGGTACAGTCTCAGGTTGACAACATCTTGGTTCTCAAGAAAGAAAGATATATATTGTGGAATGTGCTGTGGGTTGAAGTCTTCACATAAGTTAATTATCAGATCTTGGATCACTTTCACCCTCGTGTCTACATGAGGAGGCAGTTCTGATATCATTGTTTTACATGTATGTGGGCTGCATGACCTAGCAGCATACAGTAAACTTTCAAAATCATTTCTGATTCGATCTAGCTAACTTATGTCTATCACTAGCATCATATTCATCTACTAAAATAGTAATTTGGTTGTATTTTGTTAGGTTGATATTCATATTCTATCTTGTGTTATTGTTGATTTTTGCACCTGTTAGAGTCTGTACATCTCTTTTATGAAGTCTCCTTGGTACTATGCCTTTCACTATTGAGGAGTCAATTATAAAAGTCCTCTTTTCTGGCTTGTGATTTCCTCTGTTGGGTTCTGGTTCGTATTGCAGGCACATCTGTTTGAGGGTGGGGTGCTGAATTTGATGCCTCAGTTGCGTGAGCTAGTGGAAATGGTATTAACACTTGTCTGAGCTGTGGGTAATCATGTTGCTGATGCTCAGCAACAGACTTGTCTGAGCTGTGGGTAATCCTGTTGCTGATGCTCAGCAACAGACTTGTCTGAGCTGTGGGTAATCCTGTTGCTGATGCTCAGCAACAGACTTGTCTGAGAGGAGGGCAGTGGAGGTAAACTTGTTGCTGTTGCAAGTGTCGCACATTTCTGAGGTGGGTGGGGTACTGTTGTTTGCAATGTTGGCATATTTTGTGCATCATTTGTCATTTTGTACTATCATTTTACATTTCTCTTGACTGGTATTGGGACTGTCTGTGTCTGAACATCTGACATTGTTGCTGTTTGTGGGTCTGTCTAGACAGCTGTTCATACCTGTGACAGAACCAGGATTTCAAACCAGTAGATTTACAAATTTTGATCAGGAGATTGGCTTCTAAAAAGGGAGATTTTTTATCGGCATAAATTTTACGTGTTTTAAGGGAATTGAAAACAAAACAAGTTCAATTTGTCACAAAATATGTATTCTCTTCATATTATAATACAACACACAATTTTGCACATGATTCTGATTCAGAATCTGATGGAAAATGTTACAAGCAAAGATTTTTTTTATAAAATCCACAGGCATTTTTAGTTTCCTTCAGAAGATCATTGTCTGGTGACCACTGGTGACATTCACTGTGATTGTTAACCTTCACACTTAGCAGGCTCTCAATAGTCTTCTGGTCCAGACTTCCCCTTGAATCACTCTGGATTTTCCGAAGAATAGAGAATGTCCTCTCTGTGTCAGCATTGGAATGTGGCAATGATAGGACAACTACACTCAGTCTTGAAAGAAGTTCTAACTTCAGTTTTCCAGTTGCTGGGTTTCTGAGGCTGCTGACTGATCTCCAATACTGCTCCAAGCTCATTTCACCCCGAGGAGGAAGTTCCTGGCTTGGAGTTAATATGTATTCTTGAGCCTCATCCTCAAGGGCTTGTTTCTCTTCAAAGGGTATGTCCAAAAATCGGTTGGCAAGTTTCACCACTGTAATTAATTTTAAAGAAATTAGATTTAGACTTGAAATAAACAGTTAAAAAACACATGATTTTAATAATTTATCCCAACTTTAAATTTAAATATTAAGTAATACATTTTTAACTTGCGGATATATTTTATCTAGTACTTGAACATAATTTTTGTGAAAGAATAATTGAAATAGTTAATTAATTACAAAAGATGGAGACCTTCTCCTTTGTGTCTGGATTCAGATAGGCCATGGCTCGTAGAACTTCATCATCAAATGGAAACTTGTCAATCATTTTCCCCACCACTTCACAGTAAAACTTTATCCACTTTTGATCCAGTCTCAAATAATGCCTTCAATGTGGGTGTGTTTGTTACAGAAGAATCGTTGCTCCTATGTGATGGTGTCTGTATATGCCTGGTGATATCATTTCTTCCTCCATATGCTATCTTAAAATCCAATTTGCACGAAAGACACAATGCAAAGTCAGGACCTTTGCTACTAGCCTGCACACACTTAAATTCTGGTATCCAAGCGTTGTTAAACTTGCTGTAGTATTTCTTAGCTGGTGGCTTCTTAGCATTGGGAGAAAGCGGACGTTTCGGCATTTCGACATGAATTGAAAAAAAAAAAATACAAGCTGCCTTAAATATTCATTTTAAACCATCGTGAACAATACAAGAACAATTAAAAGACATCGAATCAAAATACTTACTCAAGTGTTTCTGCCAAGATCATTTTTGGTCGGTCTCCGTTTTATCTTCCTTCCACGACAGATCGGCCGAGTTTTAGTTAAAGACTTATGGTCATCAAGGATTACCTTTGATCCTTTTATTACTTATAACACCTCAAACAACATCCCGCATTTGGCCTTAAACTCTCCAAATTACAACAATAAGGTAATCAATTAGCCGCTTCTGTGTCAACATGCTAACAATTGTAATCCCACTACTCAACCACGCATCGTCGCACCAGTCATATCGTAGGTCTATTATTTCCGGCTCCCAGTAGACTGGTTCTGGCTGGTTTATCTAATGTGTTGATAGAACGCGTAAAAAAACCGGATTTTAAAAAAAAAAAAAAATTTCCGTGAAATTTTAAAAACCAGTAGATTTCGACTACTAAACGGTATGTGCGGTAGACGGTCTTTAAAACGGTATTTTTGGCCTACCGCCGGTAGAATCACAGGTATGGCTGTTTCTCATGAGCTATTACTTAATGTGCCTGAACTCAATGCAAAAAAAAAAGATAATCGTAAAAGTACATAAGGAAAGATGAACAACAATTACGATTCAGTATGTATGCATGTGTATGCCCCAAGGTCATTAAATGGTGTCTGTGTAAATATCATACTTCTAGAATTTTCTCTGATTATGAATCAGAATACTTTATTGTTTTTTGAAAAACTGATTGATTTTCAACTGCTTCCTGCCCTTGGCAAAATGAAATGCATTGACATGCCATTGTATTTTCATTTAAATTCTTGCCATTGAAAATCCATTGATTCACCATTTTTTGGTTCAGATTTGTGCATGGAACAAAGAATGCAGAAAACCATTGAAATTCCATTAAAAAACCATTGAAACTCCATAATAATAATAATAATAATAATAATAATAATAATAATAATAATGACTTTATTTAAAGAGGGTGACACAATTAGTTGCATGGAACTAATCCTCCTTGTGGCCCTCTATTATATGCATATTTACATAGAGTACATGTACATAGTTGCATAATAATAATAATAATAATAATAATAATAAAGCATTGATAATAAGCTACATGTATATATGAACATAATAAACAGAAAGTTTTGTAAAACATGATCAAACTAGGTACATTGTGTTTATACAGTACAAAAATTGGGAGACAACAAAATGGAAGGTTTGAGAATTTATGCTTTAAGTTGTAATGTATTTGTCAAATCAAACAGGTTCCACTTTTCATCCATTGAATTAGATGATAATTAAATGCATTTATATTTGTACTTTCTCTAATTTCCTTTGGAATTCAATTCCAAATTAGTGACCCCGAATATTTAAAACTTTTCTTAAAGAGTTCTTTATTTGGTTTTGGAATGCAGAGGTGGTTAGTTGAAATTGATCTTAAATTGGGAGTGTTGCCTTGTTTTCTAGCATGAAATAGTTCTTTGAGATACGATGGGGCCATATTGTTTGAAACTTTGTTCATAGGTCTAGCCTTTCTCAAAAATATTTGTTCACTTACTGTTAATATTTTAATATTATTCATTGCATTTGGGATGTTTTCAGCATTATCTAGGATGAGTTTGCAAACGGAATAATTTGCAAACATTCTTGTCAGAAGTGTTTCTCCAGATAACATTACAGTAGTCTAGGTATGGATGTATATAGCTTTTGTAATATATTAACCTATGTTTAGTTGATAGATATGGCCTAATCTTGTTTAATAACCAGAGACATGAATTGACTTTATGACATATGACTTGAATATGTTCATTCCATTGCAAATTGTTGTCAACCATCACCCCAAGGATTTTGTTATGGGTTACCATTTGTAGACCAATTTCATTCAACTTGAGATTCAAATTGTTATTTTCCAATTTTGCTCTTTTTTGTTGGGTAGTAATCATTAATACTTGAGTCTTGTCCGTGTTTACTTTCATGCCATTTTCCTTACACCAGGAATCTATTCTAAGTAAGGCTGTCTGAAGGGAGACCTCTAGGTCTGATTTTAGCTGTTTGAAATCTGATAGAGTGGTGTCATCTGCATATAAGTCGGTAGATGAAATACAGTTGCCTATTTTCAGTGGTAGATCATTTATGAAAATGAGAAAGAGGAGTGGGCCCAGGATTGATCCTTGTGGTACTCCACATGTAATTGGTACTTCTTTAGAAAAACTGCTATTTATTTTGACACACTGTTTTCTCATTGTTAGATATGATGTAAACCAATCAATTGTTGAATTGTCACATTGATAAATGCTTAATTTATTGATAAGAATATCATGATCAACAAGGTCAAAAGCTTTTTTTAAGATCAACTAGTATGGATCCAACTAATTTTCCTTTATCCAAGGCAGTAAGCCATCTATCTATCATGGAGACCAAAGCTGTCTCACAGGAGTGGTTTTCTCTGAACCCTGATTGGTTTTGATGAATTAAATTATAGTTTGATAGATACATCGAAAGATTGTCATGGACATGCTTTTCAAGTAGTTTGGACAGAGTTGGTAATATAGATATGGGTCTGTAGTTATTGACATCTTCTTTGCTGGCAGACTTGTGAATGGGGGTAACTTTTGCCAGTTTCCATGTCTGGGGAAACACTGAGGTGGATATGCTTAGATTACATATGTAAGCTATGCTCTCAAATATTATGTTTGCAGCAGCCCTCAGGAGACATGGTCCAATATTATCTAGGCCTGTCGATTTCGTTGTTGCAGTCGTTTGCAAAACATTTTAAACTTTTTCATTTGGTATCGCAGAGATAAAAAAGTTTGTGTCAGGTGGAATTTTTTCTGAACAGAAATTTCTTAGTTCATCATGATTTGAGTTTACAATGGGTTCCTTAATTCTGGAAGCTATGCTGACAAAAAATTAATTGAACGTATTTGCTATTTCAACATCCTCATCAATAATCCGGCTTTCCTGGCTAAGTTGTTGGGTTTTGGATGACCTTGTGGACTGTTTACCTGCACCTAGTTTGTTAAAAACTTTCCACATAGAATTCGTATTGCAATTATTTTCCAAAGCTGACTGATAATAATTCTTCTTGGCCCCATTGATCATTTTGGTTACTTTATTACTCCATGTTTTGTAATGTGCTTGTTGACTTACAGATTTGAAATAATCTCGAGTTTTCATGGCGTCTAGAATGTCAGGAGTTAACCAATCAGGTTGGAAGTCCAGTTTTACTCTGTGTTTTCATCGGTACATGTTTATCTACTACTTGTGTAAAAAGTTGAGTCCATACATCAAGAGCATCATCCACATCATCAAACATAGATACTATACTCCAAGGAACATTACTGAGATCTACCAGAAATTTGTCTTCATCACAATGCTTACATGATCTATATGTTATGGTTTTATGAGTTTTGAATTTACACCTGTTTTAAAGCCGGATTTTCTGGTTAGAAAAGTTGGGAAGTGATCACTAAGACCTATCCTAGGAATATGTATTTTTGTCACATTTTCTTCCATGTTTGTATAGATATGATCTATCAGAGTTTTTGAGTGATCAGTTTCTTGCGTTGGTTGGTCCACTAATTGGGTTAGACCAAAAGTTTCTGTGAAATTCAACCAATTTCTTTTAATCTGATTATTCATAAGATCCCTGTTGAAGTCACCTAATATGTATATTTCGTTTTGGTCATCAATCACTTTATCTTGTTGTTTTTCAAAATGCTCATTCCATCCGACCTTCGCAGAAGGGGACCTATAAACAAAGCCCACTAGGAATGGCTTTGTATTTGATTGATTTACCTGGATCCATATTGTTTCAATTTCATCTGATTTAGATCTTTTCTCCTTTCAACTGATAAACCATTTCTTACATAAACAACAACACCTCCACCCCCTGAACCTCTATCACGTCTGATTGGTGTGCCATAACCATCAATCAACAACAAGTCATTTGCATGATTGTCATTTAACTTTGTTTCTGTTAAACCCAGATTCTTCTTTTACTACACTTACAATTTCAGTTTTCAAGTTTCTAATGTCTTCCATTATTGACAAGAGAATTTCAGGATCAATGGCAGCAGAACCATATTTTATTTCAGTTATTTCGGACAGCAGATTATCTTTGTCTTTGTTCAGATGCTTCACCTTATCCTTCAGCTTACAGTTTTCCTCTTCAAGGATTAGACAGCGACTCGATAATTACTAAGGTCACATTTGATGGTTTTGTTTGTATTTTCCAGTAATCCAGATTTCACCTTAATATTTGAAAGTTGTTCAGCAAGCTTGTCATGTCTGTATTTTGCTGACAGGTATTTTGTTTTTTAACATTCATGTTCTTTTGATAATTTTGTTTGTTGGGCCTTCAATTTAGCAATTTCCTGGTGCAGTGATTTATTTTCCCTCATTAGGGCTTTTATGTGCTTGTCACTGCCCTCAGCAACCACTGTTAACAGAGAAGACTTTTCTGATGGAGCTTCCAGCTGAGTGTTTTTCTCCTGGAGCAATTTGTTATCATTATCCCTTGTTAGGGCTGTCATCTTCTGTTCACTGACGGGCTCAGATTCCAGCTGGTGAAGGGGTTCTGGGCTCAATGGACTGCCTGGCTGGGATTTCTGAATAGGTTCAGCATATTGATGGGTACTACTAATTGGGCTGTCATTGATTGACAGGTATAACCTTTCCTTAGTGGTATGGATAGGGGTGGAGGAGATGGGCTGAGTGGTAATCTGTTTTACATATGTTTCTTCCCTCAGGGTATGGCAGGCAGTGAAGAAGTATTGAAGCCAAATCAAATGGCCTATTCCCTGAATATGGAGTCTACTAGCGGTACTGTAACTGAAATATGATTTGCCAAATTTATATCTATATTAGTGCATTAATAAAAGGATCATTGTTTCTAATCTGATGAGTACATTAAGAATCTATTTGTAGACTATCAGCACTGAGTCAGAAGGGCATTAGAAAAGCATTGAAAAACCATTGAGTTGAGCCAAAAGATCCTAATGAGATGGACCATTTTTTTGAGATGTCACAAAAATGGTTAACAATGGCAAAATCAGTGGATAGTAAGAAACACTCGAAGAATATTTAAATGATGTCATAACATGGAATATAAATGGTTGGAGTGGCCAGTGTGTAAATAATGATTTACATATTTAATTACGTCAAAAAAATGGCAATCAATGGGCTGCAATGGCAACATAAAAACTATAATTAACTGCAGCAATCTGATTCATTGAATACATTTTAACAGCAGAAAAATTAAAGACAATACATTTTTGAAGCAATCTGCATTCAACAACATAAGTATGAAATCCTTGAAATTCAAAACAAATCAAGTGTTTGTTTTTTAATATATTGTAACCCATGGATAGATAACAACAAAATGTATACCATGTACAGCATAATCAGCTTTAATACAATCTTGCAAATTAATTTTATCACAAGGGCTTCAGTGTAAAAAGAGATCATTTTAACTGAAATATGATTTGCCAAATTTATATGTATATTAGTGCATTAATAAAAGGATCATATTGTTTCTAATCTGATGAGTACATTAGGAATCTATTTGTAGACTATCAGCACAGAGTCAGAAGGGCATTAACGGCAAGCCTTGCAAAAAAAAGAAATGTTGCTTGATTGTCTATCACAATTTGGAGAAAATAGTGTAAATTTTGAGCAGATTTGTGACATGTATAACATTATATATATAGAACTCCCAGACTTCTAATTTTCAAAGCATAATTTTCCTTTTAGCAGTATATATGATTCTTAGTTTTTATTTTGTCCTCTAAATCTAGGAAAAACAAATTAATTTTATCACAAATTGCAAATTTTCTGTAGTATTTAAACTTTTGAAAGTTTCGGCTTTTGAGTTTGTCTTGCATTTCCAATTTTGTATTTAGTATTTAGGGACCGACCATTTTTGGGGGTGTGTGGGGGTGTAGAATGGATTGTTGGATGAAACAAATTCCAGCTCTCAAATACCTTGAATAAAATTCTCTTGCTCCTATTCATAGCAACAAGAAAGAAAATCCTATTATATCCATTATATTTAGTTGAAAATAATAAATTGTTGGACCTTTATCTGTACAGATTTACTATATTTGTATGGGAAATTATGAACGACTGACAAGTTTTTTCTTTCGGGAAGGTTCAGGTTATGCACTAATCTGTGTAAATAATTCTAAATTGGTCAATTGCTATAATCCTTCACGAATACGGAATGCAGAAAAAGAATGTTTAAAACTATAAATTAATAATAAAAATACTACTACTACTAAGAATTGTAATAATAAATGAAGTACTTACTACCTGAAAAAATGACCCACCCGACCTAGGGTTGATCAATTATCTGTTCCAATCCCTCTTCGTCTAGCAGAGAAGTTTTAAATAGAACAGATACACATGTGCTATCACGTTCATTTGCCCAAACCAAGTGGGCCTTTGGTAAACATTGTAAACTGTTGTCATGCTGGAAGAAAAATACAGTGGGAACTATCCATGGAACACACTTTCGAAGCCAGTTGTGATTCGACCTCCATCTTTTGAAGTTTGAGTTTCCCTCTAATCCTGTAAATCAGCCAATCAAAGAAGCACCAGCATCCCTACTCTCACATGTACATGTTGATCACGTGATATAAAACTTTTCGTCCTTGCGCACTACAGTGAATTAGGTCATCTGCTGAGCAAATTAACATTAGACAACCGCGCATCAGTTGAAAACTTTTTCTTTAGAAAAACAAGATCGACAAACAACTCAAATGGAACCAAGGAACAAAATACGACACGGACCGTATTTATAAACAAAAGCACATGGCATCAGTATATATTAGTTTTTATGACTTATGTAGACCTAATTTAAGTGTATATGGTCCATATATGCACACACACAACAATAGTTTATCCATGGGCCAAAAATAATTATATAGCTGACGAGATACTAAACCTGCGGTGTTATACATATGGAATCTGAAATACTGATTATTTGCCTAGGAATAAGCGTGATTACTGACCCATAATGGTCTGATCAAAGGTATTCAGTAGTCCAAGCCTATATTATTAATTGTCAATCAATGATCAATTGTGACTTAACGAGTGATAAAAGTTGTCATCTACTGGCATAGGTGTGAATAGAATCCATGTTAAGCTAAGTTTACCTTGATTGATGCCCTTTGACACTTGTATACACTTTGGTGATGCATTTTAGTATTTAATTAAAGTACAATAATATTTGTGTTTCAGCATATATATTCTGCTCTTAAACATGTCAAATGTCTACAATTGGTAGAATGTATAAGCAAATTATATGTATATCAGCTACATATATATATTTATAGTCATCAGAATAACTTTGTGTTCCAATCTCCATGGAAAGACAGTTGAAACATGGAGTTTTCAATGGTGAATATAAACGGTCTGCTTAAAATGATTCAACAATTCTCATTCCCCTCAACTGAATTTTTTTTAAGGGATATCCAACTCATCAATGGTCTTAGAAAAGAAATGGAAGTTCAATGGGATTTAAATGGAACTTCTTGTAAAACAAGACCATTGAAACATCATAGCTAAAATTGAATGGAATTCCAATGGTAGCTAAATGCCATTTTTTAAAAACAAAAAATGGAGTTTCAATGTTTCTCAGAAAAATGGTAATCAGAAATTTGCAGTCAGAAAAATGGGATATCAATGGATTTTTACATTTTAATGGTCTTTCAATGCATTTTAAATGGTAAAACAATGGGAAATGACAACTTCTTTTTGCTAATGGTGCTACTGTCTTATTTGCTTTTAGCAAAGTCAATCATATTCCTCAACTGCAGAATTCGAATATAGTCAATATCCTGAGTCTCCGTCCATTTTATCGCACACTCTAAGCTTTGGATTGCTTCTGTTGCTGATGGTGGTTGATCCTCAGGTGTGGTGTTCTCACTGTTATCATCAGAATCATCACCATCAACAGCATCACCATTGGTTTTAGTTACCATAACATTCTGAATAATTTTGCATCTAAAACATGGTCTGCAATTGGGCAGTCCTTGTCATAAGTGAGCCATTAATGCACATTTCTCTTTGACTGTACTAACACCCCAAATGCCCTCTTGCCTCGGACACATCCTTCTCTGAAAAACCATCAAATAAGCTATCATCATCATCACTGACATTGCTGCCGTTACCATGACAATAGAAAATGCCTCATTCCTCTTCAAATTTGTCTCCGCATTTCTCAGTGCAGCTGACCATTATGGCATCCCAGGATTTGCCCCCAAGGTACATGACCACTTTCAAATTTAGACTGCATAGGGTCTCCTGAACTGAAGTTTCATCAGAAACAATCTTTTTTACAAGTTCTCTTTGATAGTTCATTTTAATGCAGAAATTATGCCCTGGTCCAGCAGCTGAATCATAGAAGTGGTATTCTTTGGGAGGAAGCTGACTTTTATCTTCCCATCTCTATAAACCAGACTGTCTATGGGGGGGGGGGGCAGGGCAGTTGTCCAGCAATAGCAATGTCTTCAGCTCCATCTTCACATTTTTCAGGTGGGATTGAACTGCTGGTATAAATTCATTTTGAAACCAGTTTTCAAACAAGGCGGCCGCCATCCATGTATTTTTTATTGAATCATATGAACAAGGTAGGGACTTCATATTCATATGATGAAAGCACCTTGTCGACTTGACTTTTCAGATACAAAGTGGTTTAAGTTTGTGACTTTTCATTTTATTCACACAAAAAAGCAAAGTCCATGACTCCTTCATTTTCTTGATCCCTTCGTGTTTATGTTCATCTGTTTTCACAGCCAGAGTGGTGTCAAGTATCATTTTGTAACAAAATCCAGTTTCATTACAATTATAAATTTGCTCTGGGAAACATCCACCTTCCTCTATTAATTCACTGGATAAGTTGTAGTGGCATCAGACTCTGAAGAGTGGATTTCTCCAGAAACAGTCACTTGGTGAATCCCATGTCTTTTCTTAAAACGATCTAGCCATCCATTGTTAGCTTTGAAACTTAAATCATGCAAGTCTTTCTGAAAATTTTCTTCTTGTGCACTTTACAGTAGGTCCGAATATACCAGGCACTCCTTCATCAAGTTGTGTGTCTCCCGCTAGTCTGGCTTTCTTCTCTTCAGTCCTTCATTTTCATGCATATCCATCACCATCTCTCTTAATTTGGCTTCTTCCCTCTTCCGTCCTCGAATGGTCAACTTGTGAACACCTAAATCTTGAGGTAATTGTGTTTGTTTAACACCAGACTTAATCCGGTTCAGGACTTAAGGCTTCTCATTAAAAGTAAAATTTTACATTTCCGTGTACTGTTGTTATCCATTGTAAAAACTAAAGATCAAACCTGAAGGTTCAGGTTATGCACTAATCCGCGTAAATAATCCTAAATTGGTCAATTGCCATAATCGTTCACGATGGTGTTGATCCTGGCTGCCGTATCATTGTAGATTCATTTTCCATTTGGAGGTAATTGACCAGCACTGTATTTTGGTTTCATGGAGACCTTGTTATTTTTTAAGCCCTTCAGTGAATTTCCATAGTGACGGGTGATTAGCTCTGAGCAGCTGGCTGAATCCACAATGCCAACCCTCCACTGAATTATTGGTTTTAGGCAGATTGTGAATGGTTGCATTGTAAGTGTTCCACAAATTCAGCATGAAAATAGGTTTTCGTCGAGCATACCATGAATGGCGTCCCTGTCTTCCTATAGGGTTGTCCTCAAAATAATCCAGAAGATCTTTAAGTTCATCAGCTTTTTCCTGCAAGTATGTAGATTTGATCAGTTTTTTGAAAGACTCGACATTTTTAACTGGAACAAATGCCAAGGCAGCTAGTTGGCGAACTGCAAAGGCAAATTCAGGGTCATTCATGTATCGCTGCTGCAATCCAGATATCTGCTTAAGCATCTCCAGATGCACTGGCTGAAGTGGAAGAACATCCTCATTATTGCACTTGCGAGTATGTAGTCGAAATTGACGGAAGAGCAGCGTGTTCAAAATCGGTCATAACTGTTCCTGGAGTGAGAGTAGATTTGAGTTTGTTCAGTTTGGCGAAGACTCAATTGTATACGTTTGGGTTGCGCTCAGTCATTAGTACAAAATCAGTTGGGATCACTACATTGTTCTTTACGGCGTGGATGCTGTAAATATGCTCAAAAAGTGGTGGAGCAGATTTGAATGTTCCATCTGCATACCAGTGAGGAGATTCTGCTAACAGATCCAGATTACGTTGTGTTGAAAAAATCCATGTTCGCTGAAGACCTGGACCACTGTCGTACATCAAGAAAGTATCGCCTCTCAAATTCTTCTTGTATTCTTCTGGAATCACTAATTCTTGCAGATTGGTTAGGTTTGGCAATGGAGCATGATGTCCTCGTCTTGTTCTCTATATAGTTCTTTTCACATTACGAATTGCTGGTATTTGCCCGGCAATTGAAGCATCGACTGTTGCTGTAGCTGTTGCAGTGATCTGATGAGTTGATTCCTGCAATGTTGTGGCTCTTTGACGTCTTCAATAACTTTTTTTACTTTAATCTTGGCGATGTTAGGCACATGGTTATGCAACGACTTCTTGATGACTAGCCCATCTTCCGTATGATGAGCTGTATATTGTGCCTTTCTGTATTCTGTATATTTCCATTTTGTCTTGTCCTTAATTTGTTTTTCCTTCCGAAAAATGCATCCATCCAAAAACAAATAAATCCTTTCCTTTCTGGCTCTTGATAAATTCCAGTGCCATGACTTCAAATTCAACTGAATTTTTACATGTTGTATGGTACACTTTTATCATAGCTTGCTGGAATGGTTTTCAATTTAATGGAATTTAGTTAATACCAATATCTTTGCTTTTCTACTCAAGCTATTTATCTATAAACTTTCTTGTCTACTCCTGATCGGCAGAGTGCGCCTTTTAATTTATATATTTTATTCTTTTGTTGCTTTTTTTTGTAGCTCACCTTTTTTTGTCCACATGCCCTTTTGTCGTGCGCTCTAACTGACTTGACCTTTTGCCATACATCTTCTCAGTGGTCTTTCAACACATTTGCCTGCAGGGTAATTCGTGTTGCATCAATACAAAATAACACAGCTAGAATGTAGTGGGATTCTGTGTTGAATTTACTGTTAAATTTCATGTAGGAATAACATTGTACAAGTAAATAGTACACCAAGAAAATACCAGCCAGAACTGTACTGTCAAATCCACCAGGAATTTGACAGGAATCTGGTTGGAATGTGAGGTGAAGTGTTAAAATTGTTCTGGTCCGTATTATACAGAAACAATTCATGGTAAGAAAACTGTAAAACTAGCAGTAATAGTCTGGCAGGTATTTTATGCCAGATTATTACATTCCCAGTGGAATCCACTCAGAATTTAGTAGAAATCTGCCAGGAAAACTGTAACTAGAATTTGTTCCAGAATTAAAAATTCATGGATTCTTCAACTACACCAATCACAAAATATTGTGCTCTCTATTTTAGTTTGAGCTTAAATCTTCATTGCATACAAAATTATCAATAATCTTGCATTAACTCGTGCATTTAAAACAAACCTGCTTACTTTCCAGACAGTGTTAGGGGGCTTTCGAGATTCATAAAGTGTGTTTTTGTGGTCCTAGTGAGGGAGTCGGTGCGCATGACCTCAAAAGGCGATGTCTGCAATTGAAAATGTTATGTTATCTACTCGTATAAGCCAGTAGAAAATAACTGCAATATTAAATATGAATTTTAAAAAAAAAGTTTTCTCAAATAGTTGGTACACTTGGCATTGTTATATATCATCACGCAGACGTGTGTACACGCTTGCATAATCACAATCACACATTAAAAAAATACACCAAGTTTCTGTCTTTAAAATCATGCAGACTCTACTGTTGTTAAATACTTTGGTGGAGGGTTTGAAGGCAATGCAAGTGTCGTTAGTGACTGACCGTTTAACCTTGGGGGGATGGGGGTGGGGCTGAGATTTTCTTTCTAACCAGGACATTTTTGTTTCTTTTATCTAAAGATAATTTTTCTTTTTTTTGGGTCACTTAATATGATGGATATAAACATTTTTTTCCAAGCTATTCGGGGGCAGATTTACCCCTAAAAATGCCCTCCCCTCCCAATTACCTGGTTGGTCCCTTAAAGCACTCATTAGAGACTGGATGGATGGTACTGTTGTTCAAACTTCTCTGAAGATCTTGTTGAATCTTTCCCAGCATTTTGTTCCTTTGCAACTGAATTTCTTAACAATATTGCTATCTGCGAACATTTCCTTGCACAGGCCTGAAAAATTATCCGCAGCTGCAAATGACAGATTGTGGTCTGCTACGAGCTATGAAATAGCTGAAAAGTACTTCAGCTCGTCACATGGTCTGTAGATGGTTGTTTAAACATGTTATTTACTTTTGGGATTGAGTTCTGCATTAGTACATTGTCAAGCTCCTGGGTGGTGTTGCAATGTCAATGGATGTCATACACACCATAATGACTAATGTTGATATGGTGTTTGCAGTATGTACCAATAAAATGCGCCCCCTTTCTACTGTGCTTCACAAAGTCAAACTCCATTGACCAGGAATTCAGAAATATAGTTTTTCTGGCCTTTGCATGTTTCACAGATGGCTCATCCTTCCCTGAATAACAGCTGCTTTTCAATAGTTTGCCTTGGAAAATGAATCGTACTTCCACACTATTCAGCTATCTGAATAATGTTTTGCATTTTATATAAGGAATTAAATCCGACTTAAAAGAAACTTTGCCTCGCAGATCACGAACTAGCCCATAGTCTTCATTAAAGATGGTTTAAACATTCTCATTCAAGTCGGTTAAGTGTAATAACTTTTGTTGCTTCAACAAGCATCTCTTATTTTATCTAAATGAATTGGGTTGTTCCACTTCATGCACTTTACCTATGCAAATTATCCTAATGGGCTCCCCCATGGGAGTGCCGATAGATTGAACATGACTTTTTACTGTCTATACAGGTTACAGGTTTATATTGCAGGTTACAGGTATACATTGGCAGTGTCAGGAAAGGTTGCTCTCTTATCACTTTTTTTTCTTCATTAAATTTACTGGAAATTGTCATTTTTATAAATACAACTGTTGGGGGCTTTGAGAGTCAAACTTGTGCCTAATGTGACACATGGTGTTCAGGCAGGTATGTTAAAAACAAAACCTATTTATTTTCACCCAAAACAAATGCAAACTTTGAAACAATATTTTCTGTCGAATACATAACATGATAAAATTGTAGCAGAATAAAGCCTCTACCTCATAATTGCAGATAAAATCCTTTTTTTTATATGTATGTATGGTGACGATGATTCCTAAATGATGGCTGGCCCTTTTCTGTTTCCATTTTACATAGCAGTCTGTGGATGTTACATGTTATCTCTGGCTTCACGGAAATCAATGATTAATTCTTGGACCATGCAAGGAGAATTTACAGAAAGGAGATAAAAGTTGCAAAGTTCATGATTTAAAGCATGTTTGAGATGATTATTTAAGCACTTTTTGTATCATTTACAAGTCTATCTAAATCTAACAAAGGTAAAGAAAAATGTCTCACCTTCATGAAATATAAAACAAGAGAATGAGGTACAAAATCAAGGAATGAAACATTACCTGGCAAAAAAGAAACAAGCCGACAATTGGTTTATGTATCATACAAATATTAATTATACACATTGGTTTATGTATCATACAAATATTAATTATACACATTGGTTAATGTATCATACAAATATTAATTATACACATTGGTTAATGTATCATACAAATATTAATTATACACATTGGTTTATGTATCATACAAATATTAATTATACACATTGGTTTATGTATCATACAAAAATTAATTATACACATTGGTTTATGTATCATACAAATATTAATTATACACATTGGTTTATGTATCATACAAAAATTATACACATTGGTTTATGTATCGTACAAATATTAATTATACACATTGGTTAATGTATCATACAAATATTAATTATACACATTGGTTAATGTATCATACAAATATTAATTATACACATTGGTTTATGTATCATACAAAAATTATACACATTGGTTTATGTATCGTACAAATATTACACACATTGGTTTATGTATGATACAAATATTATACACATTGGTTTATGTATCATACAATTATACACATTGGTTTATGTATCGTACAAATATTATACACATTGGTTTATGTATCATACAAAAATTATACACATTGGTTTATGTATCATACAAAAATTATACACATTGGTTTATGTATCGTACAAATATTAATAATACACATTGGTTTATGCATCATACAAATATTAATAATACACATTGGTTTATGTATCATGCATTTATTATTAATACATATTGGTTTATGTATCATACAAATATTAATACTACATATTGGTTAATGTATCATACAAATATTAATTATACACATTGGTTTATGTATCATACAGATATTAATACTATACATTGGTTAATGTATCATACACATAATAATAATACATTTTTTTTTTTTACTTGTATTATAATACTATCACAATTAAATTCACAAAACAAAAATGTTTACTTACCAACAATTGAGACGATTTCTTATTTTTTATAGTTCCTACATAACCAACACCATCTTCAAGTCAAATGAACCTTGATAGCCAATACAAAGGCACAAAAATATATTTGCATACATTTCCTCATCCGACTGTACACATCACTAGTGAATTGGCCTGTCATTTTAAGGCTATGGTTAGTTCATAGGGGTGAGGTTGGAGTTGGAGTTGGAAATAAGATGACTCTAGATTGGGGGTAACATATCGGCCCGATCCGGGTGTCCGAGTGGTCTAAGGTGCTCGCCTTTACCGATCACTGCCATCTCACCTCTGTCCGCGTGGGTTCGAGTCTTGGGATCGGCCAATGTGGTTATGTGAGAAAGCTTGCCAGTAGCTTCCCATGGGTCGGTGGTTCTTCCCATGATTTTCTTGGGTTCTTCCTTCACTAGATATACTGGCCGCCATGTATAGCCCATCATGTGCTAAAAAAATGGCGTCACACTTTTGGGGGGTCACACGCACTCCCCCCCCCCCCTTAGGACTTCAAAATAAACTAAAAACTCCACAAAACTGTCTGCGAATATGGCAAGT
Organism: Margaritifera margaritifera; assembly: GCA_029931535.1. Classification (NCBI taxonomy): domain Eukaryota; kingdom Metazoa; phylum Mollusca; class Bivalvia; order Unionida; family Margaritiferidae; genus Margaritifera; species Margaritifera margaritifera. The sequence goes on from JAQPZY010001494.1 coordinate 1,924,803, forward strand.
ATGATGGGGTGAAATTTGGCCAGAAAGCAACACAGAGCTGATATGAAGCAAATTGATGTCTTAATTTATAAGTTACATGACTGTTCTTATTGTAAATAAAACTAAATGGGGAAGTTGTTTTCTTTTTTCAGCTTTCAGTCTCCTGTTGCATCCTCCAAAAGTCTTGCTTAATTTCATTTCATGGCCCTAAATATCCAGAAAATTTCAGCTTCCACTTGGTGCTATTTGAAATTGAAAATTCATAATCTGAATTTTGGACCGGAATATTTTCAACTGTCATTATATATGACTGGAAAATATAAGATTGTCTTATTCCTATGATAATGTGCAGTATTGAAAAACTTAATGTAACTGAAGCGTAAATAGGAATAAATCTCGAGTGCCCAGTCCAGCGATGTTGTTAAATTGGTTCAAGCTGGACAGTGAAGCTGGTTTGCAGGATATCTTTATAGCAGGGACAGTAAGAGAATGATAATTTTTACAAGGTTTGAAGGTGACAGTCTGGACAATCTTGAAAATTATATATCTCTGGAGTGTGGATATTGTGCAAGTGAACTGACATATAAACAATCAAACAAATAATAAATGTCAATGGGAGAAATCCTCTTGAGATCTGAAATAAACATTTGATATAAGCAAAACCAAGTTTAATATTGAATATTTTAATCCTGTTTTTGTCGACACTATACCCCCTGCAGATTATATACATTTTAATTCATGAAGTACACCTTGCATGGTATGTTTTCATGACGAGTAGATTTATTATATCAGTTGCTTAAAGTATATTTATTGATTTTGACAGTGTCTTTACATATAGTTACTGTAGTGTTACCAATCTGGTCTGCATAGATTTTTTTCATAATTTGTTGATTGTTTTAATCTGGAAAAGGCTCTCCAGTGTGACTTCTGTATTAACAACACTCATAGATAAATTAAGCCTTATAAAAATTGGATCGTTTGACAAAAAAAGTATGGTTTTCTAATCGAAGTTCCTTGCAAACTGAGTAAATCTTTATCTTTGTATTGAACTGCTTCTCGTTTCTTTGTATAATAGCTTGGTATAATAATGTATTTAATTGTCACACACAGTATCTTTATATAATAGCTTGGTCTATTAATGTATTCAAATCTCTCGCACAGTATCTTTGTATAATAGCTTGGTCTAATAATGTATTTAAATGTCTCGCACAGTATCTTTGTATAATAGCTTGGTCTAATAATGTATTCAAATGTGTCAGTATCTTTATATAATAGCTTGGTGTAATAATGTATTTAATTCTCACACAGTATTTTTGTTAATAGTTTGGACTAATAATTTATTTGAATGTCTCACATAATATCCTTGTATAATAACATTGTTTAATATTGCATTCAAAGTCTCGCACAGCATCTTTGTATAATAGCTTTGTTTAATAATGTATTCAAATGTCTCACACAGTATCTCTGTATAATAGTTTGGTCTAATAATGTATTTGAATGTCTCACACAACATCTTTGTATAATAACTTTGTTTAATAATGTATTCAAATGTCTCACACAGTATCTTTATATAATAGCTTTGTTTAATAATGTATTCAAATGTCACACATGGCATCTTTGTATAATAGTTTGGTCTAATAATGTATTTGAATGTCTCGCATAATATCTTTATATAATAACTTTGTTTAATAATGTATTCAAATGTCTCACACAGCATCTTTGTATGATAGCTTGGTCTAATAATCTAATTGAGTGTATCACACACAATGTCCTTGTATAATAGTTTGGTCTAATAAATAAATGTATTTGAATGTCTTGCACTGTATCTTTGTTTAATAGGTTGGTCTAATAATGTATTCCAGTGTCTCGGACGGTATCTTCCATGTTGTGTTTAAAGTTCAATAATAGATTTCTGTCACCTTCTTGTAATAAATATAAGATTGATTGTTGCCTTTTAAGTTGAATGTTAGCTTTTGTTACCTTCTCATAATATAAATAAAATTCAAAATTGTATTCAAATTTTTTTTTCCTTTTTTGTCACCTTGTCTTACTAAAGGTAAAAATGATCATTGAATCCAAAGTTAAATAATAATTTTAAATGAAGATGTGACAACCTAGCTTTCACACAAACAATGGATCCCTCAATCTGATTAGCAGTCATCCTTGTTAATTGTCTATCAGTTTTCACACACGAGGCATGGAATCCCCTCAATCTGATTAGCAGTCATCCTTGGTAATTGTCTATCAGCTTTCAGACATGAGGCATGGAATCCCCTCAATCTGATTAGCAGTCATCCTTGTTAATTGTCTATCAGCTTTCAGACATGAGGCATGGAATCCCCTCAATCTGATTAGCAGTCATCCTTGGTAATTGTCTATCAGTTTTCACAGATGAGGCATGGAATCCCCTCAATCTGATTAGCAGTCATCCTTGGTAATTGTCTATCAGCTTTCAGACATGAGGCATGGAATCCCCTCAATCTGATTAGCAGTCATCCTTGTTAATTGTCTATCAGCTTTCAGACATGAGGCATGGAATCCCCTCAATCTGATTAGCAGTCATCCTTGGTAATTGTCTATCAGTTTTCGCAGATGAGGCATGGAATCCCCTCAATCTGATTAGCAGTCATCCTTGGTAATTGTCTATCAGTTTTCACACATGAGGCATGGAATCCCCTCAATCTGATTAGCAGTCATCATTGGTAATTGTCTATCAGCTTTCAGACATGAGGCATGGAATCCCCTAAATCTGAGTTGTAGTCATCCTTGGTGAATGTCTGTCAGCTTTCACACAACTTATGGATCCCTCAATCTGATTTGCAGTCGTCCTTGATAATTGTCTATCAGCTTTCACACAAACTATGGATCTCTCAATCTGATTTGCAGTTGTCCCTGGTGATTGTCTATTAGTTTTCACACAAGCTATGGCTTTCACACAAGCTATGGATCCCTCAATTGGATTTTCTGTCATCCTTGGTGATGATCTATCAGGATCATGATTATTCTACTGATCAGTAATTTGTCAGTATGTCATTTCACCATTTAGCCAGTCAATTACATACATTATCTGTCACATTTATTCACTTTCCTTGCAACAATCTCTACCTGGTATATGAATCGTGTATTTTATTAGTACGAATAATTGTCATAGTGATGGTACAGTATGTTATTGTTATTATTTCCTCATAAACAAAATCAAGATATAAAAGCCAGTATTTCTGTTACAAATTATTCTTGTCGGACGTAAAACTTATCCAGGTCATACCTAAATCATGTGACTTCCAAGTGTGGTGTGGATCACATGATTGGCAATACATGTACACGGTTGGGTAAAACAATATGGTTGACAACCTATGGTTCAAAAGTTAATATACGGATATTGGGGGCAGATCCAGGAATATTGTTTGGGGGTGAGATTGCAAATAAATAGGCATGGGGTCTGTTGGATGGAGCCCCTCGTGGGGACCTAGAGGGGAAAACCCCATAACAATGCTGATTTGTCAGACATTTGGTAGGATATTTTGGCAAGTAAGGGAGATAACTGCTACAACTAGTGCATTGTTAACCATTGTTTGCATAAGCAACAAATGCAGCTAAGCAAAATATAATGCATGCTAACGATGGAAGTTTGGTCAAAAGAGTTCGGTTTATGAGGTAATAAATTCATGACATTAGTTTACTGGGGTGTACAGAATGTTGTGACCATCTTGAACCCCATACAGCATTCACCATCAGCTTAGGTCAAAAGATTTATGGGGTTTAAGATGGTAATAGCATTCTCTGGTCCCCAATAATCTAACATGTTAATAATAATGCCCTTGTGGAAACAAATTGATCTGTATATGTTTACTTGTATTGGCACCCATAAGCCAACTTGTATACAGTCAGATCTGTCCTAATGGTCACCTGTATATAGTGGTCACCAGGTCACTATGGCCATTATAATTTCACCCTGGCAAATTTCCTATATAAATGTCCCATGTGTAACGTTCACCGGCCTTAAGCGGTCACTGGAGCATATCAACAGCGATGGCTCTAAGTACGCAAATTAAACTTTTGTAGGATGAGCAAGGCATTGTTTAGATAAAGGCATATCATGTGAATTGATGTGTAAACATTTCATATCTCGCTTTTACTCGCTATACTCCAGTCACACTCAGTTTAACTTGAAGGTGTGAATTTGTCTGGTTTGAAAGTGAGGCGGTTTTTATACTTAGAGGAGAGGGTCACAGCAATTCTTTTGCTGGATGGTGGGAAAAGTATCCATGTTATCGAAGCAGAAATTGAAGTTGCTTTTTGGGCCAGTCTGACAGGTATAGTTTAATATCTTCAACTATTTGCATGCGAATCAAAGCTATCTCTGATTCAGAAACCATCATTTTTGAGAAGAGATACGAGTTACATCCCTTTTCATTAGGGTCAGGGATCATTCAATATTTAAAAATTGTCTGTAAAAGTAGGCAAAGTTTTGGTTCATGGGTCACAAGAATTGAAAGGAAAAAAGGAACAATGGCTGATTGATAAGAGGTAACTGGTGTACAAAGGCCAATTTTGCCTATTCCCATTGACAGGTTTGTCTGTATTTCATGTCATCCTGTCAAATTGTCTCAGTACCTGTATATACGAGTTTTAAGAAATAAAGCTGAAGTTGTGATTAATGGGACTGATATCAATTGGCCATTATTCCTTTTTCCAGTTTTCTTTTTCTTTGTTTCCAATTCAAATTTTAGAGTTATGTTCAGTCAATGTAAATAATTTGTTAGATTCGCAACCAGATTTTTATGCTGCACAATAAATGTAGAAAGGACAAATAAATGTTACATCTATCCATCCATATTTCTATTTGTCCATCATGTCTTTATGTCCTTGTGCCTTTCTGTTACACCGTTAAGTTTTGCATTTTGTCACATTTTACAGCAGGTTATGAGTGAGTAGTCAGGATATGTATTCTATGAGCACATTCCAAGTTCTGTAATGTTTTCTGGTATAACTATTAGTAGTCAGATAAGTGCTGAAATTGGGTCACATTCATTTACCAATTACTATATATTGAGAGCTTATGTCGTTGTAAATAGAACATTTTTCTGATGGAAAGAAAGTGTCAGGATTTCAGCACTTATTGGACTACTTAGGATTATAGCTATAATATAGATATTATGCAATGGGAAAAAATCAAAAGACGGGTACCAGAGAATTCGGCTTACTTCCTCTTTCGATTTTGCCTGATATGATATATGAAAATTTGCAACAACGTAATAATGTCTTCAGATTAAAAAAAAAAGAATTATCAAGCAATGTGCCTTATCTGGCAACACTGTTTAATGCTCCCGTAAATTGGGTCATAAAAAAAATTGGGGGGTAACAAACAAAATGTGTCCTATGAAAATTATTTCACATACAAGCCAATAGATATATTTCAAAACTATACTTCAAAATTTGAAGATGATGACTCTTTTACCAGAGACAGGGCACAGTGTGATGTCAGGTTTTTGCAAAATAAACTGGGCAGTATGGGGGTCAATGGTTGTGGGATTTTTCACTGGCATTTAACCGGTCAAAGTGTACCATAGTGGAATCACTTTACAGGTTTTACGTTTACTATCAGATACGAAACTCATCTGAATGTGCTATACCATTGCCTAGTGAGCAGGTGTTCAATTCTAATAACAATGGCATCGATACAACGCAGTTAATATTGTGGCAACACATTCTAACCTACCTCCAAGTCATGATTGTCATGTGGTGTGGAAGTATTGATCGGTATTATGCAATAAAAGAACTTCCTGGGTTCCGATAATGCCAGAATTAGCTTTTGATGAGATACATCAAAGGGTGTGGATGGTAAAGAGATTACTCGGGAATTTGAGCTGAAAAAGTCAAACGATTTGTACAATAAGATGATTATTGTAGATGGGGTTAAAGGATAAAATACTTCTTTTTACAGGACAGTAATAGTTTGACACGTAAATTAAAATTTGAGATTAAATCAGAGTATTGGGTCTTATGTGATATTTATCGGGACTGCTCAAGTTCAAAACATATATTATACTGTCTGTCTCCACTGTTCAAGACACTTAAAATGTTATTTGAGAAATAATTTTATTTAAATAAGGTTATGACCCAATGAAAATATCATAATAACATTTCAGAAAAATATTGCAGAGTCAAAAGTTAGACTTGACTATGCTGTTGGTGCCAGTCGCATATTTTTATTGCTGAGTGATATAGTGATGAAAATAGGTAGGGTTGTTGTTTACAACAACACCTTGAAAGAGTCGTCAGACAGCTTTAAACTGGGGTTAAACACTGCCATAAATACTGCCATGGTATAAAACACTGCCATAAATACTGCCATGGTATAAAACACTGCCATGCATACTGCCATGGTATAAAACACTGCCATGCAAACTGACACGGTATAAAACACTGCCATGCATACTGACACGGTATAAAACACTGCTATAAATACTGACATGGTATAAAACACTGCTATAAATACTGATGTGGTATAAAACACTGCCATAAACACTGACCTGGTATAAAGCACTGCCATGAATAATATTGACCTGGTATAAAACACTGCCATAAATATTAACCTGGTTTAAAACTGCCATAAATACTGACCTGGTTTAAAACACTGCCATAAAAAAAATACAGATGTGGTATAAATACACTGGCATGAATCCTGACATGGTACAAAAGATACGATTTTTATAAGGGCCAAAGCCTATGCCTTTGGAAGGTACTTTGAATGTACCCTATCTAACTACAATTTATGTGCGACCTATCTTAACACAATATTTAAGCCATAATAGTACAATTGGTCGAGCATCAGACTTGTAATTCAAGTGTGAGTTGTTCGATACCCGCCAATGCCAGCCCCGGTAGGATGCCTCGATGTGTCCTTGAGAATGACACATAGCTCCCATTTCTTTGGCATGATATAGCCATTATGTGTTAAACGTACAATTAAAACCAACAAAAGCAAAACAAAACAAATACTATTTAGTGACAAGAATATGAAGCAAATGAAATGCAAGAATGTGTGAAGGCATTTTCAGTGCGTATATGAAATAAAAACTTGTGCAAATGATGTTCAAATCCCAAATCACGAGCAACACAAATTATTATTCAATTCTTCAGAAATTACACAGGCAAGGTAAGCTGTCTGACATTTTGAGAGTCGATGTCAGCAAATACTTGTGAAGTCTGATTAAAAGCTGAGAGTTGTCTCTGGTGTATTTTGTGAAAACCTGATTTACAAAATGTTTCGAAAGGATCACATTGTTGACGAAGACGGACATATTTATTTGAACAGAAGAAGCAGAAAGTTATGCAATCCTGAAATAAAAGGGTTTCCAAAAACGGGCATAATTCTTGATGCCTTAGGGGTGAATGTCAGGTATGTTAAATATGATACAGGGGCCCCGGATGGCCGAGTGCTCTAAGGCGCTCACCTTTACCGATCACTGCCGTCTCACTTCTGTCTATGTGGGTTCGAGTCTCGGGCTCGGCCAATGTGGATATGTGAGAAAGCTTGCCAGTTGCTTCCCGTGGGTCGATGGTTCTTCCCGTTTTTTCCCGGGTTCTCCCTCCACCAGTTAAAAACTGGCCGCCATGTGCTGAAAAATGGCGTTAAACCCACAACAGCAACAAATCTGATACAGACAACACTTGCAGAGGAGTCTTTAAAGTGTCTCTCGCACATTGATATAAAGAAAAATCTCTGAAGACTTTGATTAGATTTTAGAGCAATTAGGTTTGAAAGGTTATATCATGCATGCCATTGACATTGATCTATCGTATATACTCGCATATACATGTATATTGAGTCCAACAACAAACTGCGCAGACCCATATCTACCGTTGCATAATGCACCAGCAGATTCGGGTCAGTGCAGTTTGTTTGGTGTAATCAGTAACAAACAAGATAGTCCCTGATCTGGTGGCATACGATGCGATTGCAGATCAGGGTCTATGTTATTTGCAGTTGGCCTGACCTTATAAGCAAGTATAGATAGTACATATTACACTATTATATATTTGAGCAGTGACTGATTGGATCAGATAGAAGCTCAGCAATACATTTGTTATATTGATCGATGAGAGAAGGGGAAGCTAATACTAGCAGGGTTAAGGTCAGGGTGCAACTTTAAATCCCCGGGTACAACTCGAGATTTCAGATCAGACATGTACAACTTTTTAAATTGTTGAAAAAATAGACTACAGTAATTCTTCAAGAAAACAGCAAACAGACTTAATTTGTTTAGATGTCACTTCGAAGACTTTCAAAAATGCTGTTGTAATATTTTCAAAGTATAAAACATGGACACTTACATCATTACTGCTAAAGGTATACCACCCAGATACCTAGTTTAAAGCAATAATATGAGACAGTCATTGAAAAATTCCCAATTCTCACTGAAGACCAAATGAAATATTACTTCTGTTACTTTGGTGATTTACCAACTAAGAAATATATGGGTTAAATATTAAGTGCTCATGCTCAGAAACAACACATGCTAGGAATCAGTATGTTTGCACAGAAAGAAAATCCAAACAAGACACGTGCAAGGAATCAGTATGTTTGCATAGAGAGAAATTCCAAACAACACACATGCTAGGAATCAGTATGTTTGCGTAGAGGGAAATTCCAAACAACACACATGCTCGGAATCAATATGTTTGCATAGAGAGAAAATCCAAACAACACATGCTAGGAATCAGTATGTTTGCGTAGAAATTCCAAACAACACACATGCCAGGAATCAGTATGTTTGCGTAGAGAGTAATTCCAAACAACACACATGATAGGAATCAGTATGTTTGCGTAGAGAGAAATTCCAAACAACACGCATGCTAGGAATCGGTATGTTGGCTTAGAGAGAAATTCCCTTCACATACATGAGACTTGAACTGAAAAGAGTTCAATTAAGTTTGTCGACCACAAAGTTTTTCAATAATACGGATATAACCTGTGTGATCTCTAGCACCGCATCCTATACGGTGTGTGAGAAGGATGGCTGAGGTATAAGTGAATTTAAGTTGGACAAAGCATGTAATAATTTGGAGATGTTAAAGAAGAAGATGGACTCTGTGCATTCGTATAGACGTATATACGAAATCCTTTGTTTTAAATTGCTTCTTTGAAAATGAAATGAACAAGTATGACGTTGACAAGATTAGAGACAGAGATGATTTTAACATAAAAACATTAACAAGGTTAGGTAGAAGAATAAATGGAGATAGGTCTGTAAAGCTATTATTTGACTACGATATATGAAGCAAAAGCACCGAGTTATCTAAACCTATACTGCCTAAATTTAAAGATGTCTTTTACTTGGCAGTCAGTGAAGTCTGTTGACGCAGACATAAATGTTATTTTCTTTTACTCAAAAGATCGTTAGACCTTCATTTGAATATTCATGTTACTAGACTATAACATTTTCATCATTACCGATGACATAATTGATTTTTTTAAAACTTTTGTTGTTGTTGCAATTAAATAATTCATGCATTCAGTTTAAACCTGAAGACAAAAGCCACTTCATCTACTTTAAACCTGAACTTGAAACAATCTTCAATATCTCAGGATTTTAATTTGCTTCTCAACACTTTCCCTTGCTGTCTGGTCATTTTTTAACACTTTCCCTTGCTGTCTGGGAATATTTCAACACTTTTGCTTGCTGTCTGGGCCTTTTTCAACACTTTCGCTTGCTGTCTGGGCATTTTTCAACAATTTTGCTTGCTGTCTGGGCACTTTTCATAGCATAGGAAACCGAGGAAGCTCAGTTGGTAGAGCATCGGACTCGTAATCCAAGGATCGTGGATTTCATTCTGTGTGCCCTTGCGAAAGGCACTTCACTCCCATTTGCTCCGCATGATATAACCAATAATGTGTTAATAGTGCGATTAAAACCTACAAAACAAACAATCTTCATTGCATACGTAGCTATCCAACACCACTTTCGTATAGAGAAATTGTGCTTGGGAATTCTCAGAGAAAGTAATTTTGATTTGACAGCATGTGTGGATAAACTGGTGACAGCCGTCACACGGCTAGGTACAGGTAGCGCAGTGTAAACGATTCTGTATGTAATTTAACACACTTAAAGTTTCATTATGACCAAAGATAAAAAACGAAACTTATCTAACTTTGAAAGTTATATCATCATCGTCATCGTCATCGTTATCATCATCAATATGGAAGCACATAATTCTAATTCTAACAAATAATGTCACCTTAAGAATATAGTACATGTATGTAATAATAGAATATGGTGTTGTATTATATTTGGCATTTTTAAATGAGTACTGATAATTTAACAACAAAGGAAAACTATTAAAAAGGAAATTTTTACGATACTTATGATCTAATATATACATGTTAAAATGTTGTACGGATTTCTTGTGTCTAGTTGGATTTATAGATCTTTAAATATTTTGATATATTTCGATGTTTTCTTTAGATACTTTGAGTGAGAGGAGTAAATTGATTACAAGATAAAACCAATTTGAATTATAGGACGCACAGCTACAAAGCATCATATTTTAGGCTTTTATTTTAATTAGTTTGGAGGTATTGTTTTGGGGCAACATGTGATTTTGACAAGGTAAAAAGAGAAAACTGTTACCTTTATGTACAAAAATGTACGTAATTTGACTAACATTTTTCTCTTTGACCATGATTATACTTTAAAGGAGTTCTTCTTTGTTCCAAGAAACTATTATAAGTTTGATAAACGTTTGAACAGTCAAACTATATACTCTTTTTTACTACTGATTCTGATGAAGGGAAGCAGGGGGTTATGTGTTTCAGTAAAATTATAATATTTGTAATTATCGTTTACAAGTCGAGCCCAACTTCAAATTGCACAGACCCTGATCTGCAGTCGCATAATGCGCTGGCAGATCAGGACCTATGCATTTTCTTAGGAGTAATCAGTAAAACAAGCAACATAGACCCTGATCTGTCTATGTTGTTTGCAGTTGGGTCCGACCTATACGCGAGTATATACGGTAATTGTCATTAATCCATATGAACATCCACAACAATCAAATATTGCAAGTCATCATCAACCACAATAAAGTAGAATGAAGAAAAATAGTCCTGAATATATTATCACGTAAAAACAAGCCACAATACGTATTATTCGTTGTCAAGTTCTTAATTTCTCCAATAATAATAATAATTGAAATATTTCATTGTTCTTATAAATATATATGCAAAATCCAATGTACATTTGTATAAAATTACAGAATTAGGAGACTTTTATAGAGCTCTCACGTAATGTGCATAGACCAGAAGAAAGTGACCAAGCAAACCGACCTGGTCAGAGAGCTTAGAAGGTCAGATAAGGAAAACAGAGGCGTACCAGTAGTAATCCTTACACTCCAATTAACACTACCAATAATTAGAGACAGCATATGGACAATACCTGTTTTGCATAGGAGGCTGGACATAGTACAGTACTTGGCGACATGAAGACGAACCCGACATATATCAAAGGTGGAGCAGCCCAACAGAGCCAGTTTGACCGCAAGGAGCAAGAGATAGTAACAAAGTAAATTGATCATTACCTAGAACTTAGAAATATATGAAAAAAGGACATATATTACACCCGTTATAATTGAAAAACTATGAGTAACACCAAACATCTCTGAGATAACATGACAAACCATGGAATAGCCTTTTGGATACATCTATAAAGAAAGCGATAGCTTTGGGACGGCAGGAATATGAACAATTGCGGATTTCTTAAGTCAGGGGAATCAGTTCATCGTAGAAAGAAAGAAACGGCCAAATGCTATGCAAAAGGCTATGACGTCAATTAGAGTAATAATACACATGTAACAATAACAAACAAAGTTTGTAACAATTTCACAATAATATCGTCAAAACAAGAAACGTCGCATCAAAATCATCAAGAAAAACCAAGTTTGTCACCCGTTTAACTATAACAATAGGCGAATGTTGCCTTTGGAAGCAATCAGCTGTTTATATTAACAAATACAGCTCAATCAAATAACTTTGATTTGCCAGTATTTGAAGAGTGTCCTCAACTACTCTCAGAATGCTGGTGTGCAGCCAAAGTGTTTACCAGTGTATGAACAGAGAGTGTGAAAATATAAATGTCATATGATACAAACGAAAAGCATAATCTTAAATGCATTAAGAATCGAAAAGTTATTACCACTGGATTTCTAATGAGTACAAATATTGTTTTTAATTTTATTTTACAGTAACAATTAAAAGCGTATATGACTACCATACATGTTTGATTTCCTCCCTAGACAAAAGTTTTCAAATGAAAACATCTGTTTCCTTTTATACTTTAGTCAGCTAATAAAATTTAAAAACCCAAAATATATTTATTCTGCGAAATGGGTTTAAACTGATTCTTGCAATTCACCTTCACTCATCATTTGTATCTTTTCCTATGTAGTCTTCACAAGAGTACATTCCAAGGGTACATTCCAACTTATCCTCACTATACAAGAGCTTGAAAAAGGCTTGAACAACAATCAGAAGATAGGACATGGACAGTAGAAGAGAAAGTAGCAGATTTTTTTTATAATCTATACAAATGCGAAGTAATATTTATTACAAAGAAGCACTGACCACTCATAATCAATTGTACTATCCATTGCAATACCCTGAAATTCACCAGCTGTGCAAAGTATCCTGGTGTTGCTATCAGCAGTGATTTATCCTGGAGTGTACATGTTGATGACATCACAAAAAGGTCGATTCCACAATGCTTTCATGAAGAGTAACATTAGATCAAACCTTCAACAAGCTAAGACACAAATATTTAAATTCTTCGTTCGACCTACATTTAAATATTCATCTTCAAACAGGGCCTCACGTACACAGAAGAATAACCAGCTTTGTTACGAACAACTATCGACGCATCAGCAGTTTACTATCCGTGCTGAACTAACTAGGATGGAAAGAAGACAGAATAAGTCCAGAGTCACTATAATGTACAAGTTGTGGACATACCTTCTGAGCCATATTCTGTACGAATTATCTCTTGAACAAGGAACACCGCATGCTATTCCGACTTATGCAAACGACTTCCTTCGTCGACAAAAACATTCTTTTCCCTCGACCCATCATCTATGATAGCATCGTATTCCAGTAGACATACCAGATTTCCAAAACGTTCTGGCCTCCACAGTATGTAAAACATAGATTTCAATTTTTGTCTGTGCTTGCTTTCAATCTACTGTAATATACTGTTTTCATCGTAACGCAGTTAATGATGAAGCACACTGACACTTAAATGACAGTGATAAAATTGATCAAAGGCATTCAACACTTTTAAACTTCGAGAATCACGAACAAGTTTTGCTTATGTCAAAGCAATAGTAATTCCAAACATTGATTTGATTCTTTCTAGATCTTTTTGAAGTCTTTATAAAAAAAACCGGTTACATGGTTTGATTTTATAAGATATAAACATGATATAAAAACGGGCAACGCAAGGCGGATCAAAATGTCGTGTCTTTATGCTATACAATGTTCCTAACTTGTGATGACAGACGGTGAAAATTACTTTCACGCAGGGTCTCAAACATGGCTGCAGAATCAATCTGAATCTGTGGCGGTCTCGACGGCAGATGTTGGAAAATGAGCCATACGACGAAGGATGTGATTCTGGCAGGGGCCACTATCTCAAAATGGATCACTATCTGACCAATAAGTCTATGTCTATTATGAAGGTATTATGATGAAATTAAAACCAATACATATTAAATTTGTAACTCCAGATTTGTTTGTTAAGTGGAAAATGTATCAGCCAGCTTGCGCCTTAAGAATATCGTTTCTCTTTAGTCAACCTTTTGTATCAAATTAAATTGTTTGTAACTGCCATTAAGTAATATTTCCTGCGCCGCTCACTAATATAGTAATTTAGAATGATTTACAATAAGATTTACTTAGGAAGTATTGGTATGGATCAACTGGAAATGATCATCATCTCAATAAGAAATGGTTATGTCTTTCACCTTACAAAATGTCCAAAACCCATTGATTGTTTTGTATTAAAATGACTTGACGTCCTGATCTTCGTATTTATTTAACACTCGAAATTATAACTCTTAAATTCACTCTTAAGTCGATACCATTAGAATTCTCCAGACTTAGAAAAATCGTAAAGCAATAACTATTCTGAAAATAGATTGATTTTCTTTTTAAATTCCGTTTAATATTTACCGATTTTCTTTTTAATTCAGCCATTCTAACACCCTGTGCAAGGCTTTTTAAACCCATAGACGTGTTCAATTCGATTTTTAATATCTCTGTATTTTTGTTCATATCGGTTTTAACTGTATCAATGATACCGTTTAATGCAGAAGTTATGTTTTATCTATTTCAGTTTTAACAGCTTTTGTTTCCATTTTAAACGTTTGATCTAAATCAGTTATATTTCTTTGCATATCGTTACCTTTCTGTCCATTTTGTAAATTCTACTTTTATATCATCTTTATATTATTAACCACTTTCTGTCCATTTTGTAAATTCTACTTTTATATCATCTTTATATTATTAACCACTTCTCAATCAACATACTCTTTTGTATCTGTTTTTGATTATTCAACTAAGCATGTTTTGTAAAATTCAGTGAATGTAACACCTTTCATCATTCTGAATTTTTCACTCAGATCTGTAATAAATTAATTGTACGTTATTTTAATAGCTTTTATGATGATTTCAAACACATTTATTTTGTTTTCGTTGTCATCAATTTTGTTTCTTCAAATATTTTTTTTAAACTTTTTTTTTCTTCTCATAACTCTTATAGCTATTAATCTTACCTATTTTCAGAAATATGTGTTTTTATGATTTTCAAGCTTCTCAGATATTGACCTTAATATATTAGGTAATTCTTTAAATATATATTATCTCTATTGTATACTGAGATTTTTGTATATTCTCCATGTCGCACTCCAACGCAATGTTTATGTTTAATTGGAATGATTTTGTCTTTCTGTCAATAGCAAAATGATAAATCGGCGCATGGCTCGTGTATGATGTGGGCTTTCGATGAAGGCTGTGATATATATATATATATATATATATATATATATATATATATATATATATATATATATATATATACATATATATATATATATATATATATATATATATATATATATATATATATATATATATATATATATATATATATATATAAGGAGTACAAATCATATGCCGAATAACAGTCCTCTCAAGTGCAATGGATCCAGCAAGGTATCGCGTGTGTCAGGGATTGATTAAGATAAACGCAATATATATATATATATATATATATATATATATATATATATATATATATATATATATATACACACACACACACACACACACACACACACACACACACACACACACACACACACACACACGAGCATTCCTACGATGTACCATTGCGGAAGAGTTCATTATTTCAAACCTTTAGCTGATAAAATGAAGACGATGTATCGGGGTGCGTCTGCCACGGATACAACGTATACCTGGAGTAATAGTACGGCGACTACTACTGCTGCTGTGACCATGGATTTAATAGTCGGGAGCAACATGTTCATTGTGGGAGCGATATCGTGGGTGTTTAGCTTCCAGGCCTTGCATTCCTGAAGGAAAAGAAAGAAATCCATGTTCTACTTGCAAACAAACATTTGTCAGTCCAGCTTGTTACGAAAAATATCGCATGAAACATTTCCAACAGCTGAAAAGTACTCGCGAATTACTGAGAGTATGTCCCACTTGTAGACATCTTCTTCAAACGGATAACCAAAAATCACAATTCCATCCAGAAAAGAAAATGTCATTTTTTGTGACCAAATTGTCGACTTTACTGATCAGTGTTACATTCAAAGATATGACAATGTACCCGAAGAAGTATTAAATGACGACCAAACCAAGAATAATAAGAAACATGTGGATTTTATCTTTTTTGACTATGAATGTTCACAAGAGACTGGAATTCACATTCCTGATTTTTGTGTAGCTCATCGTGCTTGTGACAAATGCATTCAAGAACCTTTTTTTTTTCACTGTCCAGATTGTAGCGTGATTCCAGGAGGACAAGAAAAGATATTTCGTAGATCCCACACTCTTACTGATTATGCTGAATGGATTTTCGACCCCACCGACGACACTTGCAGCGAAGAGGAAGTCCAACGTTATTGGAACTGCCATCGATAATCTACAGTCATGGCTCATAATTTCTCAGGATACAACGGACAATTTCTTTTCAAAAATTATTCAGAGCAGGAACCGAATTTTCAAAAGTGACCACGAACGGAGCCAAAATAATTTATATGAAAGTGAGAAACATATAGTTAAAAGATTCCATGAGTTATTTGGCTATGCCCTTGAGAAGAATGCCTAAACGTTTGGAATGACAGAAATGGCTAAAGGCCATTTTCCACACTTTTTAGATACCGAAGCTAATAAAGCGTCGTGTTCCCGCATTTTCCCGAAGTTAGCTACTTCGACCCTGACGGTATGCACACAGAACAACGAGAAGCTTTCTACGCTAGGTACCAAACTCAGTCTTCAGACCCTTTCGATTTTCAAGAAGAAATGGTGAAATATTGTCGATCCTATTTGGATATTTTACTACATTGTTGTGGACAATTTCGACAATTATTTCTGGATCACGGAGATACAGATACCTTAAAGGAAGCTTCAACAGTTGCCAAAGCGAGTGGATTAGTTTACTGAAAGAAGTTCATGCCCGAGAACAAACTAGCCTTCATACCGCCTAAATCCTATCTATGTCTGTCGCCGATATTCAGCCAAAGCTTTGCGCTGGCTCCATTACTTGTGTGACACCCAGGACAAGTGGATACAACATTCTTGAAACGGTGGAGGAAAGAAAATATGAACCCTTTGCATGGATGGTTTAAATTTAGAAAATCTACAGATAGTCTAAGAATTTCAGGAATGTTTATTTCATGGATACCCTACCTGTTTTCCTCAGCGGAAGAGTTGTACGACCAAATACATCAATGACGCCAGAGCTTATAACGTCAAGGATACCAAGTGATAGAAATATGGGAACACGACTATAATCGACGTTTGAAGACAGATCCAGAATTTAAACGTATCGTTAAAGATGGTGGACATTGAACCTTTAAATACACGCCATAGTTTTGTATACGAACCAAGCATACAAGCTTGTTGTTGGAAGTTGATGAATCGCAGTGGGAGCAAATCAAATACATCCATGTGTGTTACTTGTATCAGTGGGTGTGCAAATAGGCGCGATTCCCCATCGGTCATCCTGAAATGTTGACGGAACACATGGACGTGGAACCCATTCGCCAATCTAAAGGTTTGATAAAATGTAAAGTTTTGCCACCGATGAACTTGTACCATCCTGTTTTGCCTCATCATTGCCGCAGAAAACTGATGTTTCCTTTTTGCTGTAAGTGTGCTGAAACGTGTAATCAAGACCAGCCTTGTCGCCACGATGATTAAGAACGAGCCTTGATAGGAACGTGGGTGAGTGTTGAATTGTTTCATGCTCTCGATCGCGGGTACCGCTTGTTAAAAGTACACAAAATTTGGCACTTTCCCACCACAGAACAGTACCAACAGGACCACGGTTCGAGTCTATGGATTGTTTCAGACTATGTCAACGAATTTCTGGTGTGTGGATCAAGAAGACCAAGATACATTCAAAGAACGGTACCGATCCTTACCAAGCATCACCTTGGAACACTTGGAAAAGAACAAAGAAAGACGATCGTTTGCAAAAGTTATGCTGGATTGTTTGTGGGGAAAATTGGTTCAACGTCCTACATTGCCAAAGACGGAATACTTGGTAGACCCAAGTTGATAGTTTCAGCTCATCAACGACAAAGGAAAACTCATTAAACATGTGGAAATCGGACGTGAAGTTTTGATCTTGGTGAATTACGAAGAAGTCGCAGAGTTTGCACCAGCCGACGAGTTTGGAAATAGCATCATTCCAGCATACGTGACAGTCAATGCCCGTTTAAAATTATATTCTATCATGAAGCCTTTAGGAGATTGAGACCTTGACTTTGACACCGATAGTTGCATGTACCTCGATCGCCCTGGAAGCTATCACACACATTGAAGACCAACGTTTAGGGGCTTGAATCGATGAACATTCCGAAGACACTATTTTAAATTTTGCTAGAAATTACAGTTACCAGAACCGAGACAAACAAGGCCAACTTCATACCAAATGTAAAGTAAAAGAACTAACCCTCAACTATCGTTCCAGTCATATGGTCAACTTTTAAAAGATGCCTTCAAGTCAGGTCAAGATCAAGTCTTTCGTGTGAAAACGTTGGATCCTCACAAAATTGTACGTTGGCAAGATCACCAAATCGTCAGTTGGCCCTTGCAAAACATATATCAGATCGTCTACCAGAAACGAGTGCTTCTTCCGATCAAACACGTTACCTTACGGACACATCGAACTTCAGTATAAAAATGAGACAGTTCTAAGACAGAAAGATTATTTTGAGTACTATACTCAAAATGATCTTTCTGTCTTTAAACTCTCTCCTTTGAGAAAGATGAATTCAACACAGAGTGATGGACCCACTGTGGACTCCAAATTCAATGAACTCTAGTGCGGCGCTTTGCCTTGCGAGCAGAGTGATGCCATACTCTGCGACATCAGTATCGCAGCACGACCTTGCCGCTCTACTATCGGAAGAGATGCCGTGTGTGTGCATACCTATGGATCTCATCCATGCCCTCACAAACCACGCCGGATACCACCACAACAACATCATCGAGAATTACAAAATCAAAGAAGACTACACGTTTCCTGTGGCTTTGCCTGGCTATTGTAATTTTGAAAGTCGATTCCAGACGTTCAAATGGAAATAGCCAAATATATAAAAGGGCCCAGTTTCAAATCCTTAGGCAGAACCAGATTTGCTTACTTGGGAGAATGGAGATAAAGTACAGTGTATCAGCTCTAGTGTGAAATTTCATGAATGGGAGTATAAAGATTAAATTTACCTGGAATATTCCAGATGGTCGCTACCTTCCTATGGTCGGTTCGAAATATAATCTTCATGTCCGATACTTTAGAAGTGGAGAGGATTCGTAGTTTACCTTTGGAGCTGCGAGAACGCATTTACAGAGAACTTGACAAGCTAGTGAAACGCCAAGAACATCCGAAACGGCATACACTTTTTAATCATTGGTATCTGAATGTTATAAGAAGACTGATTACTTTAAAAATGTTCAAATGGTTATATATCCATCATCTGCGAAAAGATTATAAAGCTTTATAACTTCTGTCATCAGTGTTACACCAAATTCCATGGAAGGAAGTCAATGACCGATTCCACAAGACAAGACGATTTCATTAAATTTTGGACGACATGTGGTGTGTGTGTTGGTGTCTACATTTCTTGGCTTTCGGTTACCAGCAGATTCTTTGTGGCACATTTATGAACAGCACATACAAAGACATGACCACCAAAACTGATCTGTGCACGAAACACTAATTATGTTAAAAGTGTTGCAATTTGTGATCAGTACTTCTCTACCTCTGTGATACGAAGAGATTCGTTGCACTTTATTGACACTTCATGCTTACCAAGAAGAGTGTGTGGCTTGTGATGTACATCAACAGATTTACGACTAGTAGGATGTACGTGACTGGAAAAGTCTTGGATTCGACGCTTGCAAACAAGAGGTAGCTGACTATGCCAAAGACTTGACTGATCAAAGAAAGAAAGAAAAACACGAACTTTGTGTGTTTTTGAAATGTAAAAATGTTTTTGGTTGTCTAACACCATGACAAATTAAACGTTTATAAAATGTCCTGTATCGTTGATGGAATTTCAGAATTCTGAAAACAAATGTTATGGCTGCATCCTTCGTTCTCAAAGTGATTGACGAAAAGTTAGATTGTCAAAGTTGGGAGGCACTGTATCTTCGCCTCCCTTTAACACGTTGATTGCTGGAGCAAGTGGTTCAGGCAAAATCGATTTTGTCAAACGTGTGATCGAACACAAATCAAAATTGTTCAATCGTCGTCCACAAAGTATCGTTTGGTGTTGCAAAGAGTGGCAAACGGCTTACACATTACTGAAAGAAAGTCAAGAACAATTCATTTCATTTGTAGGCGGAATTCCTTGCAAAGACGATGGAATCGTGTCTGACTCTAGTCAAACACATCTTGTCATCTTCGATGACATGTTATGAGAAGACGAAGAAGAAATTAAACTTAGGTTTGCACGAAAAGGATATTATCGTAATGCAAGTATTATATACATTACTCGAAATTTATTTCAACAAAGTAAAGCACATCGCACCATCAGTCTCAATGCACATTATGTGGTGTTATTTAAAAGTCCAAGAGATAAATCTCAGGTTCATGTGTCAGCCAAACAGTTAGGAACACCTTGGCTAAATTATGCGTATGACGATGTCACTAAATTACCACTTGCCTATATACTCATCGATTTAAAACCTACCACTCATGATTATATGAGATTTTGTATACATTTGTTTCACGATTGGTGTCAAGACGAGGTCCAGTCATTTACACATCACCTTCCTCGTTTTCGTCTGTCTAAAAGAAACCCCTATAAAAATATAATTTACTTCTCTTCTTTCTAACACTATTCAACACGACTTCCTTTCAATTTCATCCTCCTGCCAAATTGATTGGTGTACTATATGCCATTAGTCATGAAAAAAAAGCCCAAGTGCGTTCTTTTTTTGTAGGCAGATAGTCTCAAGGATGTGTTACGATGGTTTACTTTGACAGCACGGAAATTGCTAAAAGGCATCATTCGCATTCCACATCAAACAAAACTTTTTTTTTAAAACATAAAGTAGTTTTGTCAAAATTAGCTGATCCAAGAATCGGTACTCAAACCGAAAAATAATCGTTTTGAAACCAGGTGGAAGTGGATCTTTCGGAGGTGTCATTATTCGTCCACTTTTAAAATGAAATCCTAATGCAGAAGCTAAAAAGCCAAACCACCTAAAAGACAGACCACACAGAAGAGAGATGGTGCAGCAAGTTCACACTCTAAGAAGAAGAAGAAAATGCAAATCAAAAAGAAAACGTTTCATGCAAGAAAGAGAGGTAGAGCTGCTAGAACGGGCAATTATTCAAGAAAACCTCGCTCAGTGATAGTTTCTCCTTCTACTTCTTCTCTTCCCGTTAATGATGATGTCTGCCCAAACCTGATTTAAGACCAATGTTTCCCAATTTCATGAAACTTCTACTACGTCGACGTCTTCTTCTACTGCTCTATCTGCTGCTGCTGCAGCCAAAAAAGTGACCTCTTCTGAGAAAAAAGTACAAGACAGAACAGGTATGTTTCAAAGTTTACTGAATTTGTCCAAACAAGAACTAGCAAGATTTAGTCCGTTGAGAACACCAGTAGTACCTAAAGTCAAGTTGATACGACGTCGCAGCAATCAGTGAATACGAAATGCAGTTTACAAAAGAAGTGATGGATAAGGTTCATTCCAGTTTTTTCCTCCCGAAACAAAGTTTACACCCTCATCCAAAGAAACCTTCCAAATAAAAGGATCAAAGGGGCTCCCTCCTCGTTTAACAAAACATTGGCATGTCTTGTCAGTACCGACCAAATCCAGTGCTCCAATGCGAAACAAAATCGTTCAAAAAGCACCTCAAGAAGTCATCGATAGCGTGTGTGAATGTTGTTTCAACGTTTTGAAAGGAACGGTGCCTTTGACCAAGATATTTAAACAGCAACATCTTCACGTTATTCGTCAAATGATGAAAAGAAAAATACTTATCAGTGAAATAAAAAAAAAATTAAAAAAACGAGGAGGATTTCTACCCATGCTGATAGGACCGTTGTTAAAAGTGGATGCTTCTTTGTTAGGATCGATTGCTGAACATCTTTAGGAGGAGTGATGAGATGGTGAAGAAGACGATAAAAAGGATACACTTTTCTGGAAAGACATCACACTTGTACCCTTGGATCTTAGGTCAACGATGATAGAAACAGCCACAATGATGGAACATGAAAAATAAACAGTAGAAGTGTTTCAAACTTCTTCTCCTTTTCCTCCTCCACCGAGTATGACAATCTTATTGACACCTTCACCTACTCCCAGATGAGAAGAAATGAAAGCTTTGGTAAAACAAAATGATGTGTACATCTTCTTCAGCAGAAAACAAAAAGAAGGGAAGAAAGAAGTGAAAAAAGAAATAAGGAAAATAAAGTGACCAAAGAACCGATGACTACTCCTACTCCTAATTTTCGTCAGACACGCTAAGCATCTTAATCCAAATTACCACACGAACAATCTATGAACATTATCGAACATGGGGTGACTTGTTGAAGCGCAGCAACAACACTAACCATATGGATACACTTGTAGCCAGCATTTACTTTAATCCTGCTCATACTGCTAGCTACGGAGGAATTAAAAAATTATATCGTGCCGCTAAATCCAAACTTAAAAATTTACGTTTGCGAAATATACGTCAATGGTTAAAAGAAAATCGACATACACGTTATCAAACCTACTCGACGAAAAGTGTTATGTACTATAAGGTCCCTTTTTGGACCATAAATTCACCAATTTTCAAAAAAGGTAGTTGATCTGATAATAGCATGGCAACAATTTTTATCAAGATTTGAAAAACTTAAAATTCCAATTGATTTTTAAAAATTATTTGATATGACGTCATAGGCATGTGCTCATGACGTCACATTTGACTATAAAATAGCCAAACAATTCAAGTACAAAGTATCACAAAAATGCGTTTTTTTTTCTTCTCCCCTTTTCTTAAAAAAAAAAAACTGACATTCAAATGTCGCCTGTCATTTGTATTCTTTTTGTATTTTTCTGATCGCGTTTTATGACATTCTGAATATTGGGATGAAGATAGTACATTTAAAATTTTTTTCCTTATGCTTGAGTAAACAGCCTCTTTTAAAAAGTCCCGAGCGTTGTGTGTGCTTACTTGCGTGTGTGTGTGTGTGTGCGCGCGCGCTCTCTCGGCCGTGTACACGCACGCGTGAATGTATATACATTCTTCTTAAGTTTGGACTCCATATTGATGAACATGTAAAACATGTTTGACATTTTCCACACCAGAAAGTTTGCTGATTTTCTTGTTTAATTGATCATTCTAACGTTAATAAAAAAAGTGGTGAAGGTCTTTTCAAGGGTTAGTTCTATGTTTACTTTCTTATAAGAAGACACATGTTAACATGTCAACTTGAACTTCAATGCTATATGGCCTTGTTTAATGAAGTACAAGGGTTCGTGAATACAAACTTCATAAAGAGAAATTGCTATGGTGTATATCTGGATATTTATAATATACCATCCTTAATTTCCATGTCATTTAATATAAAATTTAAAATCTCGTGGAAATAAATGCCATAATATGGGACGATTTTATTCAAAAATGAAACCTAGAGCCATTTCCTGATTATATTAACCACTGAATATACACGAGCTAAAGGGGTAAATACCATGTATTTATTGAAAACAATATAATAAATTACGAGATAATGTTGAGTTCTAATTAGTTATGTCACAGTAATGATGTCGATGATAAAATCACGGGGAGGGTGAACATTGCGCACTGGAACAAATACATTTGTATTAATCTGTCTTACCGTAATTTTTGTTTTTTTATTTCATCCATTCTGGAGACCCATTTGATACAAAATAAGAAACCAGTGCCTGTTCACTCATTGTCTTGACAAAAAATATATCAAAACTGATACCCTTGGTCGTTGAAGTAATAAAAGCGTGCTGTGTATGTTTAACAAGTGCCTCACATGCCGTATAGTTTATAGCTATTGTATTCTCTCTCTCTCTCTCTCTCTCTCTCTCTCTCTCTCTCTCTCTCTCTCTCTCTCTCTCTCTCTCTCTCTCTCTCTCTCTCTCTCATAAAAGTCAGAGAAATATATCAAATTTAGGATCAATCATCATCAAAAAAAAAAAATTTCAAATTATAAATAACATAAACTAAGCTTTTTCCCCGAACGATGCATAAACAAAACAGCTTACATCGCTGACGTTTTAAATTCTTCTCTATACAAAGTATCAACATTCGGCTGTTATTAATGTACAAAGTGTATGCACTGTATTTTTGTCAAGTAAATGATGAAGAAATACATAAATTGTCTTCTCTGGGGTGATTCTGGCAATTTTTTGACAAGTCAGCGCTAAACATATACATGCGCGAAGCGTTTTATATGAAAACGAAAATAGGTATCAGAGGTAATCAATCGATTCTAATGGAAATATATACATCATTTAAACAATGTTTCAAAATTCAAAAAAATCAAGTATTATAGGTCTTATCATTGACCATTATGCACATTGCGTGCAACTGAACAATTTTGGATATATATGTTCCGGAAATATGCGTGATAGGAGCTTTTAGCCAACTTATCTATAATCCACAAATATAGGTACCACAACGGAGAAGAAAACCATTGGCTACTTAATTGTTAATTTCCTTTATTAAAAGCGGTCCTGGATAAATATCAAATACATATTTAAGGAAGAGAGAGGGGCATATTATATATATATATATATATATATATATATATATATATATATATATATATATATATATATATATATATATATATATAAGTTTCATCTGTTTCCGATTTGGTGCCGAAATTGACTGTTATAGTACATACCCCTTTTCGAGATGTCAAACGAAAGTAGCTGAAATCGATCATCAGTGGCAAGCAGATTTAGCGGATGTCTCTGATTTAGCTTCGTACATTAGAGGTTACAAATATTTTGTTTTGTGTCATTGACGTATTTTCAAAATCAGCTTGGGTAGTTCCTTTGACTTTTAAAACAAGTTCAGAGTTAGTGCGAGTTTTAGAAATGGTCTTGAAACAAAGTGGACGACATCCTCTACGATGGCAAAGAGACAAAGGCACCGAATTTCTAAACCAAGCTTTTCAAAAAGAATTGATAAAAAGACACATTCATTTTTTCACAACCGAAATCCTGATGTTGAACAGTATTGATTCAAAAATAGAACCTATGTATCTCGTGGCAACCATTTGATGATCACGATGTATTTCCAGTTCCATAGCTCTCGTCCAATAGTCAAGAAGCCACCACGCATGACCCGACCTTCCCAGTCTGCCGAAGGATCTCTCGAGAGTCTCCTTATTTCCTGCAGACCCGTTGGTCCCGAAGCTTTCGTCCCTCACTCCGAGTAAATCAATACCGTCCTCCGAGCCAACGTGACCATCAACCGCAGCATCTGGGTTACACGAGACCATAAGAGTTCTACGACTCCCCATCAAAAACAGCTCTAAAGTTAAAGATTGCTCCAGTAAAGTGGACAGCTTCCTGACAAAACTCATTGTATTGATATTACAGCGAGAATTTACTCTATTAGTACCCGGTTGTGGTGAAAGTCCACAGCCAGAGAACTCGAGGTAATCCGGTTTCTCATTGCAGGCACTTTGCGTGTGCATCAATAGGAAACCGAACTCAGTATTTTGAAATAAACACGGCTAAAAATAAACCACCCTCGGGTAACGCTGTAAACGGCAACGAACGAAATCCGAGTACATTTTCGTTCACATATAATATATAAACATTTTACTACACACAATTCCGGGACATGTAGTGTGGAGAAGCATTGATTGCAGCTGATGATGCAGAACACCATGTTGGAATTAACGACCACCAAAAGAAAATTAAACAAGGGCGTGCGTTAAAAATGATAAATCGTTTGCATTTGGACATGCTGTTGCTAGACAAGTATTTGTTGAATGGGGTGGATATAGGCCTGAAACTGAATCGAAGTAGTACTATGTTCCATCTGATGGCTATGATAACGAGTACAAAACAAACATCGAGAAAGCCAGACTCTACGTACGACGTGTGGAAGTCTTTCCTAAGGTGGGAACCGACATTAGTCAAACTCTGAGCAAAACGACAGCCAAGTATCCTCTACGACGAGTGGAAGTGAAAACCTTCCCCATGGCCTCTGGACTCCGATCCAAGATCGAAGATCATGTTTTCCAAGGTCATCTACTAAAACGTTTGCCCATTGGCATCGTCAGCAATGCGGCCCTCAAAGGAGCTATCGATCAAAATCTTTTCGAGTTGCAACACTTCAACGTGTCCAAGATAGTAGTCACCCGAGATGGCCAGACGTTTGTATACCAGAACCTTTGAACCTAACTTTGCTCAGAAAAATTACTTGAGATCCTACCTGACTCTGTTTGAAGCCATAGGACAATTAGGAACCAACAGTAGCCACGGCATTTATTACGACGATTTTACAGGTGAATATGCTTTGTGGGGCTTTGATTTCACTCCAGACCAAGGCAGCAACGAAGGCCATTTCCACCCTATAAAATCGGGCAAATTTCGTGGAATTCAGTGGCGTGTGCTAAAGATGAACTACCTCATCGAAACTCTATCAACGTTCAAGTCTATGTCATCAAACACAGATGCCAGTTCTCGCACAGGAACCTATTGAGTAACCGTCTACTTTCCTAACGACCACGACGTGGAATATTTTCATTCTTATGGATTACCTCCTTTGGAAGACGACATCATTGACTTTATGAGAAGAAATACTGTATCTACTCAATTCAATAATGTGAGATAACAAGGATCAGATTCAATAGAGTGTGGACAATATTGTGTGTATTTGTTTCATCGACAAAGTCTTGGATTTCCATTAGAACATTTAATGGTCCGTGATTTCTCTAGAAACGATGACAAAATATAAAAGTGGTTATGTGAACACTATCGTTATCCATTTTCTTTAGCACATAAACGTAGTGTTCATCAATGGCAAAATGACACTGTACTAGATGATCATTGAAAGTCTAGTCTGACTCCATAACGTTGTCTACCTTGTAAATACGTTCACATTTAGTATTTGTAAATGAAGAGGAAGGGACTAGCCCTATTCCTCCTTTTTTTAAAACAAATTTAATTTTTGACATGCTTTTTTACATTCTTTCCTGTCCATCTTTACATTTGTAATGTTTTCTTTCACGTCCGCGTACCGAATCTGAGGGATATTTTTATCACGTCTGTGTTTCTCACATATAAGTCAAGGTGCGTTCACCAGTCTTGCCGTCAATCGTCAACCAGACAACTCATAAGAAAATGAGCGAAAGTATTAGCAAGTTGATCAAAGGCATGGTGCACATGAACCGGGCAAGGCACCACCTCACTCAGAGGAAAACAGAGAAGAAAAGCACCGTGTTCTCAAAATGGCCTAAGACTTTGTTGAACAAGTCCTACGAGAAGAGATGAAAAAGAAGCCATAGCCATGTTCGAGAGAACAGAGCTCCTATTGGAGCAGATGAGGGAGTACTGGCCATCTCACTCAAGCCATCTTGAAAGGGAAGTGATATCTTTGCGAACCGGGAAAGAACTCGTTCGCGAAGTAATGAAGGAAGACACAGCCAAAAAAAGAGACATTAGGCTAAGAAGGCGAAAGAAAGGAAAGACGGATAAAGGAGAGGAAACAAGAACTCCTCAACGAAAGATGGAAAAAGTCCGGGAGAGACAACGTGGCAGAGAAGAAGAAGAATTAATTACAATTCCAAAAAAACTAGTCAGTCTTATATCACGGACTAAAAAGAGTTAGTATAGAAAAAGAAAAAAAACATAGCAAATTTTCATTTTTTACATTTTATTTTTAGAATAAGAAGATGGAAACAAATTGTACGTGAATGGAGACAGATCAAAGAGAAAAATACATAAAAACTAACACGTGCATATGTAAAAACATGAGTAGAATCAATACATTTAATGTAAAGTTAAAGATGCAAAAAATTCAGTATATAAGTGTATGGACATTAATTATGTAATCAGTAGTTGAAACATATAAAATATTTTAAAGAAATCAAAGAGACTTTTTTGTTGGTGTTTTGTTTACAAGCAGAAAATAAGATCTTAAAGTTATACCATTAATACAAGAGCTTCAGTATGTGAAAATTGTGTAAATAACAATGTCTCCATGAAACATAAGTGTCAAAATATGTATACATATCAGATTATTTGTATACAAATGTCTCTATGAAACATATGTGTCAGAATATGTATATCTGTCAGATCATTTGTATACAAATGTCTCTATGAAACATATGTGTCAAAATATGTATATCTGTCAGATCATTTGTATTAAAAAAAATCTTCATGAAACATATGTATCAAAATATGTATCCATGTCAGATCATTGGTACAAAAATATCTCTATGAAACATGTGTGTCAAAATATGTATATCTGTCAGATCATTTGTATAAAAATGTCTCTATGAAACATATGTGTCAAAATATGTATACATGTCAGATTATTAGTATAAACATATGTCTATGAAACATATGTATCAGAATATTCATATATGTCAGACCATTTGTCAAATAAGTTTAACTTGATAGTTTTACCTATGAAATATATTTCTCAACTTTAAAAAACAATTAGTTATATGAATATCTTGTTGATATATAGATTGCATTGTTTGTTTGTTTGTTTGTTTTCCTTACATAATGAAAAACATACCATTTTATCTTACTATTGGCTAGACCACTGCAGTATTGTGAAAATATTCTTGTATAACTATCCATAACGTCAGCATAAAAACGATATGCCTGTATCATAGAATTACTCATAAATAACAATATCACATTTAGGAAACAAATGCACATCAGCACACAAAAGTGGACAAGGTAAACCACCGAAACAACATACTAGTGACATCTATCAACAACCACACAACAATAAAAAGAAAGTTTGCTTTTATATATGAAAAGATAAGAGAGAGAGAGAGAGAGAGAGAGAGAGAGAGAGAGAGAGAGAGAGAGAGAGAGAGAGAGAGAGAGAACTTGGATAAAACAAACGTTGACAATCAGAAGAAGACTCACACCCACTTAATGGGGGTATTGGTGTACAAGCATATGTAAAGTACTGACACCACTTAATGGGGTTATTGGTGTACAAGCATATGTAAAGTACTGACACCCACTTGGTGTACAAGCATATGTAAAGTACTGACACCACTTAATGGGGTTATTGGTGTACAAGCATATGTAAAGTACTGACACCACTTAATGGGGGTATTGGTGTACAAGCATATATAAAGTACTGACACCATTTAATGGGGGTATTGGTGTACAAGCATATGTAAAGTACCGACACCCACTTGGTGTACAAGCATATGTAAAGTACTGACATCCACTTGGTGTACAAGCATATGTAAAGTACTGACATCCACTTAATGGGGTATTGGTGTACAAGCATATATAAAGTACTGACACCACTTAATGGTGGTATTGGTGTACAAGCATATATAAAGTACTGACACCACTTAATGGTGGTATTGGTGTACAAGCATATATAAAGTACTGACACCACTTAATGGGGTATTGGTGTACAAGCATATATAAAGTACTGACACCACTTAATGGTGGTATTGGTGTACAAGCATATATAAAGTACTGACACCACTTAATGGGGTATTGGTGTACAAGCATATATAAAGTACTGACACCACTTAATGGGGGTATTGGTGTACAAGCATATGTAAAGTACCGACACCCACTTGGTGTACAAGCATATGTAAAGTACTGACATCCACTTAATGGGGTATTGGTGTACAAGCATATGTAAAGTACTGACATCCACTTGGTGTACAAGCATATGTAAAGTACTGACACCAATTTGGTGTACAAGCATATGTAAAGTACTGACACCATTTAATGGGAGTATTGGTGTACAAGCATATGTAAAGTACTGACATCCACTTGGTGTACAAGCATATGTAAAGTACTGACATCCACTTGGTGTACAAGCATATGTAAAGTACTGACATACACTTAATGGGGTATTGGTGTACAAGCATATGTAAAGTACTGACATCCACTTGGTGTACAAGCATATGTAAAGTACTGACACCACTTAATGGGGGTATTGGTGTACAAGCATATATAAAGTACTGACATCCACTTGGTGTACAAGCATATGTAAAGTACTGACATACACTTAATGTAGTATTGGTGTACAACTATATGTAAAGTACTTTATTACAAATTTTGTTTTCTTCATCCGTGAAAAGGTGTATAACCAGCAAACAAATTAACGTGGCAAAAATATAAACTTCTCTAAAACATGTATCCGCATCCGCTCCCCCCCCCCCCCCCCCCCCCCCCCCCCCGTGTATAAAAATGTTAAATCGTAAGATACTTTGGCATAAATTATATTAAACAGTATATTCAGGGAGAAGTAGGTAAACCTATTGTACAGTTAACACGGAAAGAGACTATTTCTCGACAAGGTTTTATTGTAAAAAAAAGTACTGGGCCTCGCAAATTCCCTACAAGCCTTTACCATACGGTATTGAAAGTTTTAAGATTCGAACTAACAAAAGGATATTAACCAAAATCTGTACCTGTTTGTTTGTCTTAACAACGTGAAATTCGAAATACTCTATGCATTTTCAAGTAAACCCCAGTTCATACGTCTTTCCAACTTTACACCGTAAATTAACAAGAAGACTGTCCAGTCTGTCCATAAATATATAACGATACAGCAATATATTGAGGTAATGTTTTGTTATAAGTCTCCAAAAAATGCAGGCTGCATGGAGAAATACCTATATACCAAGTAAGCTAATGAGAGTTACATCCCCTTCAATCACAGAGTTGTAAACTAATCGAGGGTCACACTGGGTAGTTTCTAATAACAGACTTTATTTAAATAATTCGTAAACTTATTTTTGTCGTATTTTATATATTTTATCTTTAAGAAGCAAACTGATAAAAGACAAGTTTAATCACCACGCTTACACAGAGGATTTGTTTCCCTAATGTTTTTTTGTTTTTTTTGAGGGGGTGCTAATTTTCAGTTTTGCAAAACATTGCCCTCGAAAATCAATGCTTCCCCAACATATTCAAATTGTTTATGTTTATATAGTAACTCAGTTATTTGTTTTGTAAATTCCTCTTTAATAAACACACCGGACATTTTTTTTATTATTATTTTATTTTATTTTTTTTATCAATTTCCTTCTTTTCAGGACAACCCGGTTTTAAATTCTTCATCTAAACTTGCAAATAACCGGCTGATTGGATTCTTCATCAAATCTGTCAAATCGAACGGCGATACTGAAATTTTTGTTTTTCAAAGCTCGACAGTATGAGGTATTTAAAGTGAAAAGCAAGTCCATGTGCATAGATAGACGCTATCTTTTTCGTATTGTCATACATTTCGTTTTAAATGGATTGAGATGCATTATGTTTTGTTTATACCAAATATATACATTCTTGAGATCGATTTGAAGTTTATCATTAATAAAGTTGAGAGATTTACTAGATGTATATTGTGTAGAATCTTCACCGAAGAGGTCAGTGTTATAGTGCACTGGATACAAAGGTCAGTCATTGATAAACAGTAGAGTTAGAAGAGGCCCTAAAGTAGAGCCTTGGGGAACACCAATACTAAGTATATTGCCTCAATCAGAAGTATTTTTTACCAGTACAAACAACCTGAAATCTGTTAGCGAGATATAATTTGAACCAAGAAACTGAGTTGGTGGAGAACTTAAACGCTGATCATTTTTTAATGAGCATCGAATGGTCAACTTACTCGACTGCTTTATTAAGATCAAGAAGATTGCTCGAATATGTTCGCCAAATTAAATTGCTCGTAGCCACTGGTCTACAAGTTTCGTTAAGGCAGTTTGACATTAATGTTTTTGTTTTCTTCAGAACCCTGATTGTTATTTGCGAAGGAGTTGGTACTTGTTAAAATATCTTAAAAGATTCTTGTAGACATGTTTTTCAATAATGTTTGAAAGTTCAGGTAGAACATATATATGTTGACAGTTTGATTGCCTATTTTTTATGTTTTTGTATTATTATTTTTTCATTTCGCTTATGAATAGTGAATATCATGGTTAATTTCAATGATTCAGGAATTTTTGGAAACTGATACTACAAGTTAAATATATCTTTCAAGGATTCAGAGATTTACGAAGCCAAACTTTTGATAATATTTAGGTGAATTCCATCTACACCTGCCAATTCATTAGTGTCTATTTTAGTGATAAAATATCTTTGTATCAGTTAATATAGCAAGAGGGACATTAAAAGTAGCAGGTGCACTTTTTATCCACGAACGCAGTATATTTATCTATATTGAGTTCTGCAAAATTACTCTGATCAAGTAGTTGGAAATATTAGTAACAAATACGTTCAATTGATTTGCAGTATCGTGACTGTCAGTGTAACTAGTACCATTAACTAGTACCATTAGCTATAATGTTACATGAACTTTCAAGTGCTGATTTCTTAGAAGTTAATTATCTTAGATGATTCTAGATGGATCTCTTATCAGTGTTAGAGAAAATGGATTCTTGAAGAAATGAGCGTTTAATTTTTCATAATTAAGAATTTGGCTTTGTTTTGCCATAAACGATAATTGGTATAGTCTTTACATTTATTATGATAGTCTCGTTTAGGTTGTGTCTTAGCAATTTCACTGGTATACCATTCTGATTGTTTTTATCATTTGATTTATTCGGCTTTTTTGCGAGCGTGCTGATTTAGGACAGACATAAAATAGTGGTTCCATATAAAAAGATTACAATCTGGGTCTATTGTTGAAAAGTTAATGAACTAATATTTTGAGACAGTTCAGAGAGAAATTCACTTTCAGTAAATGTTTTAAAGCATCGGTATGTCATATAGGAGTGCATGTTAATTATTCTTCTTTGTGCTCAGCTGCTTGCGAGTTACACAATGGCATAATGATCACCAATAGAGAAATAAGGTATTTAAATCTTGTAGGGGTTGTCGGGTTGAATAGTGAAGATGTGTTCATGGTAGCAGAGGACGGGCTGTTCCCTTGTTAGAACTTCGATTATTTGTGTAAGATCGTGCAATTGTATCTTATGAAGCCATTTGGTATTAATATTGAAAATGAAGTCAATATTAAAGTCTCTATGATGATTACTTCATTGTTAAAAGCTAATGGGACCTTTAGCTCACGTTCAATTTTGACCAGTCCACGAAAAGGGAGAGTTTATAACTGGGTAAGCAGAGCATATATTAAATATAATTGATACTGAGGAAACTTAATTCTATCCATATTAATTATACATCTGATATTTCGAAAGTTTATACAAGTTAGATTGTTTGACACAAATATGATTATCCATCCTCCCATTACTTTGCCTAGAAATCGTCTTTCAAATGATTCAAGAAACATTTTACCTGTAGTCCAATTACTGCAAGGTTGGATTCTTTTTGAACGGTAAGTCTTAGTTCATCGATTTTTGGTAAACTATGTATTTCATTGAGGTTGATAATATATATATACATTTCTGTTTAAAATTTTAAACCAAACGGTATACGGGGTACACGTTTTCCAGTTGGAGTAGTATCTAGCCTAGATTTATTATCTATTCGCAAAATAGAGGAAGAGTCATTAAAACCATGCAATTTACAGTAGGAGTTGTACTTCGGACGGCAAGATACTCGGTACAA
Organism: Margaritifera margaritifera; assembly: GCA_029931535.1. Taxonomy (NCBI): domain Eukaryota; kingdom Metazoa; phylum Mollusca; class Bivalvia; order Unionida; family Margaritiferidae; genus Margaritifera; species Margaritifera margaritifera. The sequence goes on from JAQPZY010001494.1 coordinate 1,958,305, forward strand.
ATATCACTGAGAACAGGATACATATTTTTGACTAAGGTACATATGATATCAATGTATCCAGACTGAAGTATGTAATACTTATAATTATATATATATATATAACGTCTTTCATGTATGTGCTGTTTTCTTGTCTATTTATCCCTTTTCTCTAAACTTTTATTGTGATCAAGTCTGCTACAATAAATATGCCATCTGCTTGTGAATTTGGGTTTCTTTCCCACCCATTTGTTGCCTGTATCGTGCATCTGTGGTTATGATGTTGACTAAGTCGATATTGAATAGATGAAAAGTTATTGCTCAAGTGGTTGGTTAATTTCTGTTGCCCAAGGGGTTGGTTGATTTCTGTTGCCCAAGGGATTGGTTGATTTGTTGACTAGGTCGATATTGAATAGATGAGAAGTTATTGCCCAAGGGGTTGGTTGATTTCTGTTGCCCAAGGGGTTGGTTGATTTCTGTATAAGCAAGAGAGTAACTTTGTGCATGTTGCCTCAAGAGGCTTGCTGTACCCAGGTCCCTCAGGCTGATAACCGTATATACTCGCGTATAATTCGAATCCAAATGCAAACAACATAGACCCTGATCTGACGTAACATAATGCGCCGGCGATCATGGTCTATGTTGTTTGTTCTACTGATTAGTCCTCACAAACTGCATAGACCTAGATCTGCCGGCGCATTATGCACCGGCAGATCTGAGTCTATGCAGTTTGCAGTTGGTATCACATTATACGCGAGTACATACGGTAAATCATAGTCGTATAATACATAAATACACTTCTAATATCATTTATGAAAGGTCTATTTTAAGCAATGCGGATTAAAAACAAGTGAAGAAAAAACTCTCCGTCTATAGTTAATCTACTGTGTGCAAGTACGTTAATTTGAGTCAAATAAAAAAAAACTTCATTTTCTCCTTGTATAAATAGAGATTAAATGTCAAAAAATCGTTTTGTGTTGTGGAATGACAACATGTAAATCGCATGTATGGGTCTGCTGCCCCCATGGGTCGAAGAATTCGTGTTATGGACAGTGATCGTAGTGAAAATGAGTGACTGTTGTTTCGCGCGCTACATTCACAAAACTGTGATATGAAATAATCAAAATGTAAATCATTTTATGATTTACAATGAAATTTGTATTAGAAAGGTTGAAATGATTTACAATGAAATTTGTATTAAAAAGGTTTAAATGATTTACAATGAAATTTGTATTATAAAGGTTGAAATGATTTACAATGAAATTTGTATTAAAAAGGTTGAAATGATTTACAATGAAATTTGTATTAAAAAGGTTGAAATGATTTACAATGAAATTTGTATTAGAAAGGTTGAAATGATTTACAATGAAATTTGTATTAAAAAGGTTGAAATGATTTACAATGAAATTTGTATTAGAAAGGTTGAAATGATTTACAATGAAATTTGTATTAAAAAGGTTGAAATGATTTACAATGAAATTTGTATTAAAAAGGTTGAAATGATAAGCAGTTTCTTTTGTTTTTCAGTTACGCATAGGAATATTATTAAATGATCTCAAAATTGATAGGTATATGACAAACATATTATTGTTATAGTAATTCGACCCTGATTGCTAGATTATGTCGAGTTGTTAGCGCGTCGAGTAATGATCCTGATGTTGACAACAATGCTATTTTGTTGCATGCCTATCAATTTTCAGATAATTCCAAAAAATCTCTATACGTAACTGAAAAATAACTGAAATTGCTTAACATTTCAACCTTTCTAATACGAACTTCATCGTATATAATAAACAGAATTACATTTTAATAAGCTGATATGAATATCACAGTTTTATGAATGAAGCGCGTGTAGTGCAAGCCTCATTTGAGAGTAGCGTGATACGGAATCAGAAAACGTCAGTATCATTTTCCTACTTCTAGAAAATGACAGTAAAATTATGGCTCTTTCTTGAGCCATAAAATGGATAGGTATATAATAAAAATAATTATCGAGAGTGAAATGCATAGAAATACAGCTATTTTTGCTTTATAAGCATACCAACCAGATATTACAACAAATTACATTAAGATAGGTCATCATTTAAAGCGAAGTAAGATAATAAGATAGAAAAGGCAGCAACAAAACAAGATACTGTTAAAAAGTAAAATGCCGCGGTTTTTTATTTAACTAAGAGAAGATTAGTCACCGGAAGAAAGATAGTTAATCTTCGATGTTTATTTATTTATTTATTTATTTTTTATTTTTTTTGGTTCCTCTTTTTGACTTTATGCTCTTATTTTTGCTGCAGAAATGCTTAAAAGTCTATTTACGCTTCTTTGTCATGTACGCTTCCTTTTACCCACAATTTACTCTCTGTCTCTCTCACATGCACACATTATATATATATATATATATATATATATATATATATATATATATATATATATATATATATATATATATATACATGCACCATGACGTGAGAAAACGTCCATTCAGAAAATATTACGTCAGCGTAGAAAATGAACAAATAAACTTTTAACCGTTAAAATTTTCATGATACATTTAAAATCATCACATCTCTATTAACATTCACGATATTTGAATGAAAAATCTTCATTATGTTCTGGAAAGATTCCTCTTTTCGAAACACACAAAATGTAAAAATGTCAATTTTATGCTCACAATCTTCTGCTAAAGAACGGAATGTATGTATAGAACAAAAATTACTGGTTAGGTTTGGGGTTTAATGTCATAACCTACCGTTGTAATCAAAGTGTGTCTAAAGTTTCCGTTTCCTTGAATTGATCAATGAAACCCACGATTACGTACAAAAACTACCCTAAATACTTAGGTAATTTGGCTTAATATAAATATGACATTTTGAAAAATCCACACCTCCCATATATACGTTATAAATCCTTCCAATTAATTTGACTTGAACCCCCGCCATCGTTTTTATGTGAACTAGAAAGTGACAACCAAGATTACCCCGTGATCTATTTGAATGATTGTCCAATTTCATACGGAGTAAAGTCTGCCATCTCCGTCGATGTGAAGGATTCTATTCTTACACTATCGTACTTTTTCAGGTTCTCTTCATGATCAAACGGCTGGATATTATACTAAAAAAAGAAAAGAAAATAATATATGAATATTGCAATACATTTTTCTGTGATTATCGACATCATTCTGCTAAACTCTCTCTCTCTCTCTCTCTCTCTCTCTCTCTCTCTCTCTCTCTATATATATATATATATATATATATATATATATATATATATATATGTGTGTGTGTGTGTGTGTGTGTGTGTGTGTGTGTGTGTGTGTGTGTGTGTGCATGTGCCTCTATTTTCAATTTTTTGTTTTTGCATATCCTACAATGTCTTGTATGGACAGTGACGTTAAGAGAGTAATAGCTTGAACAGAGCTATAACAGTATAATAATAATAATAATAATAATAATAATAATAATAATAATAATAATAATAAACAACTTCTTACAATTTTTAATTAATCTCCCACACAGATTTTTTGATCAATTAGACTATGCCTTATAGCACAAAATTAACAGTTCTTCCCAAAGCGTAAAAAAAAACAAATGTTTAACTAATCCACACTCTCAGATTAAAGCACTTAATCTAATTTGTTATACTGAACACTTCGCAGAAAGAAAAAGAAAAAAACACAACCATTTTAATTTTTGAAAAATGAATAAAAATCGGCAGCACTTACTTTTGGTTTAGCATTTCCTAGCCAGAAATCTTCTCGATTACATCTGAAAAGCACAGGTTAATCTAATATAAGAAAATGAATTACGTCAGTTTTTTTCATGTTAAGTGCTGTTAACGAAGATTATATCCCGGATAATTCATTGTCTCTGTATTGATAGTAATCACCATAACAAAAATAATATCAGCAAGAGTAGAAAAAAAAAAAAAAAAAACAGTAGCAATTATAGGTCAGTGAGTAATGAGAAAAATGAAATAAGTATTTAATAGAAAAAATGGGGGCTGTCTGTAAACAGATTATGATTTTATTTGTGTGTGGTTACTCTTTTGGAGTCTTCTTGGTTTAAGCCGCTTGGTTTCAGTGTTCTAAGGCGGCGCATCCAGTAAGATTCCTTTTCTTTCCCGGTTTTGGAACTCCAGTTGCGGTTGTGAGCAATTGCACGTAGTATTATATCACTGAAAGTAGGGTCAGGGGAAGAGAAGTGTTCTGCAACTGGACTTCTATCCAGCTTGTATGGTCAAAACAGAACGTACAAAACAAAGAATGTAATATATCTCAACACATGTAAGATCTGCGACCTTCACTGTGTCTGAGAAACCGGAAAACTACTGTATATTCCAAACATACTCACACACACACACACACACACACACGGTTATCACCCCACCACCCTGACAGGCGATAGAGTTATCATGCAAAATCATCATATATATGATGCGTCTTCGTGTTATAATTACATACATAAAGAGTGGTTAGAAAAGTTTTGAAAATGTATTGTAATTGCAGTTTTTACATATTTAACCTTTTGAAGGTCTCCCAAGGACCTCAGGGGCAGGAGTCAAGGATGGTACCTCTCTCGCAAATACGAACCACAGGAGTAACATAGCTACAATGTTCGTGAAATTTCACTCAGCTGTGTAGGAGGATATGTGGCGGAAACGGACAGACAGAGGGAGTAATCTTGCTATCTTGCGTCCTGTGTCACCCACGTTCATATCCTCCATTTTAAAAAAAAAAATAATATTCTGCTCATCACACGATAATTATTTTCTTCCACAAAATCCATAGGCCATTCACCGCCTTCTCCACCATTCTTTAAAAAAAAAATCATAGGATATCATTTCTCAAATGAAAAAATAAAAACCCAGGTCACCCACGTTGCTTTCCATCCACCAACTTCTTTTTTTTTTAAAAAACCCAAAACAAACAAAAAAAAAAAACATAGGCTCATAGGCCCTATCATTCTCCTCGTCATTTTTTTTTAACAAACAATAGACCACCAACCCACACTTTTTTCAAAACACAACAGGCCACAACCCTTCAAAATTTAAAAACACCGCTATACCACCAAACCTCGTTTTTGTAACTATTCCTCAAGCCACAAACTCTTATTATTTTTTTCAAAACAAAAAACAAGAAAGAAAAAACCCATTAAACTACAAACTCCTACATTTTTTCATGAAAACTAGGCCCCAAACCTTAAAATAATTAAATAATACTAAGCCACCAACCATCAAATTTCAAAAACGAAATCTAGGCTACTAATATTATAATTGAAAAAAGAACACTAGACCACCAATTCTCCAAATTATATAAAGCAACCACTATACCACCAACCCTCAAAATTAGAAACAAAACAACAACAAAAAACATTCCATAATCTATTATCCAACATTTAAACGTTTTAATAAGAAATAATTCACGAGTTACCAGTCTATCGGAAGAACTTTTGTCTCGAGCCAGACATATGCTCCTAAATCCTCCAGTAATTTTGGGCAGATAACGTCAGTAATTTCAAGCAAAGACCGCATGTAGGTAGGCTTTAATGTACTGTTAGCTTTTAGTCAATATATCGCCATAAATAATCAAGACAGGCTAGTACTTAAGGGGTTTCTCCGTAGCAGCGTGTCGCATTACTTGATCTTGAGCGTACATTAGTCATCTGTTTGCCAGGCTATGACTGGCATGATAAATTCGGTAATAACAGACTTTGGTTTACTTAGAATTCTAACTGAAATAACTGTTTATAAAATACATGGTGATATTAATAATAACGTCATACATATGAATTTTGCACCAACGAAATTACCACAAATACGAACTTAGCACCAATGAAGCTGCTGCCAGTACACCCCCTATCTAATACTCATGAATATTTTGTATAGCGTACGTTAACAGGTTAATGGACAGGTCATACAAATATGGAACTGAAATTATCAAATTATATAAACTTATGGTTATATTAGAAACATGGAAAGGATATGATGAATATTTTAATAGTTGGGACCCGTAAGAAATTATTGTGCCACTTACTGCAGGTCCTGTCGTCCTGAAGTAACGTCATCAGATTTTTATGTAAAATAAAATATATTATATAAATGGAATCAAGTCCAAGTTTTATATGTGGTGAAAGAAAGCCTATTGATGAAATGGAACATCAAAAATAAACGCTACAAAGGATGTCAATATCGTGGAGGAAATTTCAAAATCAGAGAATAAATCAAAACCAACTACTTGCGAATGTGGAAAAACTGTAACAAGAGGTTTAATGTTCAATTATAAGAAGTAGATTTCACATTAATTTTAACTGTAAATAGTACTACATAAAGGTGAACAAATTTACACCGAATCTTTAATTGACAAATATAGTGCTATAATAAATTACGTCCAATTTGCTTGATACACAAATACACAAATTACGTCCAATTTGCTTGATACACAAATACACAAATTACGTCCAATTTGCTTGATACACAAATACACAAATTACGTCCAATTTGCTTGATACACAAATACAAAAATCTGAAAAATGGAAATTACAGCCTCCTTTAATTTGTCTTCAAAATGAAAGAGGAATAAAAAGTATTTATTATTAAAACTAAAAACAATATCAACCCAGGAGAGCTACAAGACTCGATTACTAGACGTTTAAATGAATATAGATTTGAAGCGGAAGAAGGTAAAACTAAACCGTATTATTTAATTGATTTCCCTGAAATTTCTAAGAATTTCAACCATACTTATGGAAAATAATAGGTAGAAGAAGTAGAGATTTAGGTTCACTAAAAGTCCAGCCGCTTCTATCGACTAAACTCGGAATAGTAGATGAAAAGAGATTAATTCGTCTATTTTTTATATATTGGTATCAGAGAACAGTACCTATAAACATAATGAGCAAAAATAAAACTGAAAGTTAAATTGAAAATATGTTTGATATACTACATACAAAAATTTGGACAGGAAATAGCCGATGACACAAACTGGGATTTTCAAAATTAAATTATTTAACTCCACAGATTGATAGGTTTAGACCAATTGGAGGAAATTCATACATTTGGATAAAGGATGAAAAAGCTCTTCTCAACGTACATAATAAAGACAAATATAAACATTGGTTTGATGTCCATAAAATATAAGTGATATAAAAAAAATGAAAATAAATTTAATATATCTGTAAATGCCTACGCAACAGTAAAAAAGCATATAAGACCAGTTAGAATTATAAAACTTAAAGAAGAAATTCACGTGAATATGCTAATCATAATTGATGGAGAAAAATATCATTATTGTGGAATAAAATGGTTATCAATCTTGGTCTCATCTCAAGTAAACAAAATACACGATAAAAATACATTTGCAAGAAATGTCTGAATTATTTTTATTTTTATTCTAAATTCAAATTACAAGAACACAAAGATTATGCAACTAAATAGGTAACACAATAGACATAATGCCAGAACATGGTTCTGTTGTTAAATTTAAAAACTACCAACACAAACTTAAAGTTCGTTTTGTTCTATATTGCATTTTTGAAAGTATTATTGAACAAAAAGTAATTACAAACAAAGCTCAAATACATCACATACCAAAAAAAAATAAATTAAAAAAAAAACACAACACGTACCATCAGGAATTTGCCTTTACCTTAAATCGATTGATAAGGACTATGAACCCTTTATTGTACAGAGGAGAAGACTCAATAAATTTTACGAATATTTGCAATCAATTGCTGAAGCTGTTTATGAAGAACTAAGACCAATCAACGTTCCTCACATGAAAATCTCCAATAAACATATAAAAAGCATTATAATTCGACCAATATATATGTCATATTTGTGAAAAGGAGATTACTGAAGAAAAAAAGTTACAACAAAAGTAGGAAATGTATGATACCATAATCACTTTACTGGAAAATAAGTGGTCCTGCACGTAATGAGTGTAATTTAAACTATAAATATCCAAACATATTCCACTATTTATTCATATTTTGTCTGCATACGATTTTTAAAAAAAACGATCCAGATTAAGAAGTACCAATAACACCAAATAGAGATGAAAGATATATCTCATTTAGTAAAGATTCTACAGTTGATAGATTTGAAAAAGACGGTAAAAAAGAATTTGTAAAAAGAACCATAAAATATTGAATAGTTATCGTTTAATAAGCCAGTCCGAAGAGCAACTTGCTAAAAATCAAAACGATGGCAAATTTACAGGAATAATTAGAAACAGTGGAGGAACTGAAGGCATCAGCATGGAGCAAAATAATTTGATGAAATGTATCTATATGTACAAATACATGTATTTCTTTGAAAGGTTTAATGAAACCAAATTACCACCAGTTGGGAAATTTTATTCACTCCTTTTTGGACTAGACACTAGCAAAGAGGATTACCAGTATGTTAAAGATGTTATAAAACATTTCAAATTGAATTCTCTTGGTGATCGTCGTGACTACTGCGTAACGAAACATACTTTAATGCTATGTGATATTTTTTTCAAGAATGTCCATGTATATTTTTAAAACATTCCAAACTAGCTCCAGCACATTATTTTAGTGCACCTGGACTAGTTCATGAAAATAAGCAAGCTAGAATTAGAATTGCTCACAGATTGTGATATGTTTGTACCTTGCTCACTTCTGTCGTTGCTATCTTCGCTTTTCTTTTCCATATCAATAGACAGTTCAATTTTAGAGTTACTAAATCCTTATCTATTAGATCTTTCATTTTATCGCTCAAGTCATATATTAATAAACTATAGGCCGCTCTCATAAATCTCATTAAACTTTCACTTACATTATTTTGTTTTTGTTTTCATTTATCTTTTTGATTATTTCTGTTAAGTCATTCTATTTTATTGTAAATGCAATAACGTATTAGTGTTGGCCGTTATTTTTATCTCTAATTTTACTACAGCACCTTTAAACTAAGTTTTTAATTTCTTAATCGTTTTGTTGTATTTTGCTATTTAAGTCTTTCTTTATTTGTTCTAACTGTGATTGTAAAGTACTATAAACTTCTAGTTAGTTCTTTACTGTTTCTATGTCAGCCTCTAATGCATCTATATCTGAGTTTATCCTTTGTTTCATAGGCGCAAGTATTGCTGAATACCACTTCCCTGCGGTCTTGTTTCCTCCTTCACAGTTTACAATGCTTTTATAGCATTACGCATGGTAACATATCTCCGAAAAAAACAATGTTTGTATATCTAAAATATAGTGTCTGTTGTCTCGAATATTTTCGGTAATTCTTCAAATATAGTAGCTCTTTCTGCTATATTCTGATTCACAACTGATAATTTATTATCAACTTGTTCTTATCATGTTTTTATGACTTTCAGGTTATTATCCCACAAAATCTTGCAAAGTTTGATGTCAACACGTTTTTGAACAACCTGTTTAGTAGCAGCATTTGATTTTTCTATCGATCTATTACATTTATGATACGGTTGTTGCTCATATTTAAGTCCTTGTTTAGTGATTGACTTAGTGAAGGATCATTTTCCGTATGGTCTTACTCTGAGAATTTTAAACTAAAATCACTAGGACCTCTTAAAGATATGTCTCCAATCATTCTATTTACTTGTATGAAATAACTTAATCTGCGCCAAATGCATAAGTTACAGCCATATCGTGAAAATCTGCTATTTTCCCTTCCTCATCTTTAATGCTAATATTATTCTGTTTATAGTACCTATTGGTAATTGTTTATATGGACTGTTAACATTGTATGGAATGAATCACTGTGTAATACATTTGTAACAGGTAGCGCCACGAAAAGCCTTGAATAATTATATGGTAGTCATTGCTAGTGTTATTGATTTGATTGAGGAAAATATATACATTTTGAGGTTTCAAAAATCCACAAACTGTCTCTGATTCAATAGATATTTATACAGACCTATGTTTATTAAATCCTAACACTTCAGAGATGTTTATATATATATATATATATATATATATATATATATATATATATATATATATATATATATATATATATATATATATATTATTTACTTTTATATTGTAATAATCAACTACAAAATCAATTATCTATCATGAAATGTGTAATTTATATAGCTCTTAAATCCAACATAAATGTGTAATTTATGTTGGATTTGAACTTTATATATATATATATATATATATATATATATATATATATATATATATATATATATATATATATATATATATATATATATATATATTTGTGTGTGTGTGTGTTTGTTTTTTCTCTATCAGGCTGTCCTTCTGCGTTAATATAATTTTCCATTTAACAAAAATTCAAACAGTTAGCATTCAAACAACAAATATATACAGATTCACCATTTATGTTATATCCTTTTTTCAGAACTTGTTCGCTTCTCCCATGTAAGTAGAATTTGTCGTATGTGCTAACTTTTCTTTTCTCGTTTGTTTTATTTTTCAATTCGTAGTAACAATTATTGAATTCCAGTTTATTGCCAGTTTCACCAAAATCTCTTTCTCCTTATTTTCTTGCCCTTCCCTAAAAAAAAAAGTTGTTTTAAACTTTTCAATATTTTGGCTTTCCGTTTCTCTTACCCTTTTCCTTATTGCATTTTTGTATTGCCATGTATCTGCTGTACTCAGTAACGATCATATTAAATTCCTCATGACTTATTTCATTATCGTTTATTACTTTACTCAACGTATCGTCTATACTGTTCAACTTACTTAAGCATAGGTTGCAATCTCGTCATATTTTAAAACTTACCTGTATATACTAGCTTTTCTTTGAAAGTTTTTACAACAAACCGTGGTAAAGTTGCACCAAATCTACTAAAACCTAGAGGGGTTATAAATCCTGTAGCTATTCCTGCATCTATAAATTAGCATTCAATACCCATTCCACTGAACACTATTACCTAAGTAACCTCAACATTCAGGGCGCCTTATACTCATTTAAACTATCACGTGATTTGTATCCACCAATCAGAATGCGGGACGATGTATGGCGTGAGTCTTGGGTGATATGCAAAGTATGTAGAGTGTTGCAAGGGAAAAATTAAAAATGTCTTGAGGGATATTCTGAAGCCCTGAAATTGCTGAAATAGCATGGTGAAAAAAGAGGACTCAAAATAGGGTCCGCAAAAGGAATAAGTGACTTATATCTCCAAATAAAAAGGAGACAATGAGAGAGTTTAATGAATATAGAAAGTGTAAATTTAATTTTTATTCGGAAATGTATCATTTTATTAATTTAAACTATTTTTTAATGTAGCCTGAATGGTGGGAAATAAAAAGAAATATTTTTGCATGATTTACAACAGAATGCTCTACCAATGTTTTTAAATTAAAGATAATGCGTTGTTAAAAGAATGACATTCTTTTCAAAAAGCCTGATCCCAATTATAGTAAAAAACTGCAGTAATTAAAGCATTTTTTATGGGCTGTGAAAAATTGTTTTAGGCATCATTTTGGCAAGAGCTTTGAAAACTATTACATATTATTCTTAACTTGCTTGTAGGCTTGTTACTAAATAGTTTCTTATAAGCACAAATCCGTAACCTGTTTGCAGTACACTTTTAGAACCTACCAGATGACTCTACATGGGAGAGATAATAAAAATGGACAAATAAAGAAAAAAAACGACACTCTACGAAGTAGAAACTTCGCTAAGCATTCAAGTTAGTGACGGTAGTATATGTAAACTGCTCTATAAACTATTAGGATTTTTGGCAACAATTTAATTAGCAAACAATCGAGCTATCTATCAAAAACAAAACAAAGCGCCAATAATAAAAATAACGAGCACATTATATTCGCTGGTTATATAGGTCTGGTTTATTTACGCTAACAGTGAATTAATCTATATTGGACTTAGGTTTAACTTTAAGGGTAGTTAGATCCAAACAATGTCGGTCAAAATTTAAAAACAAATTAACGATAATTTAAATTACACTTTTCGTATTTGCTCTAAATAATTTCAACATCGAACTGTTGCAGAACCCAGTTTATAAAACAGGTTGGTCATAATTTGTCCAAAAAAAAACAAGCTTACAAGTTTTTGGCGTCAGGTTTTGATATACTTTTATATCGAAAAGGAAGTTACATCTTTTTTAAAACATCAAAACTGCGGTACATTGCGTGTTTGTGCTTGGAAGGAACAGAATATTGTCCGTAGCTGGGGATAAAAGGGAAGGTAAATATGGCCCACGTAATCACATTTTTAGATATGAGTGAATGAATGGATGAGAAAATGAATTAACAGATTTAAGAACAAGGGACAAATTATTGGATCCTTAAAACTAATAAAAGGGAGAGACGGTCTATAGTATAATCACTAACACGCATTCTTGGAAACGAATATTCGTTCTTACAAAGGGACCCGCGGTAGCTCAGTTGGTAGATCGCCATAATCAAAGAGCCCACCAAGGCCAGCCCAGGCCAGCCCAGGCCGGCTGCCTCTGTGTCCTTGGGAAAGGCACGTAGCTTCCATTGTATCAATCTGATATAGCCAATAATGTGTTAAAAGTGCCACTGAGGCCAACAAAAACAAAACTCGTTCTTACAAACCAACAAGTGACACTGAACAGTGTAATATCCAGTGTCAATGCTGTATGAGGCATGTTTGGTTCTTCGCTTTATTAACAGTGAATTATTTTTGTTTTGCCGTCCTAGATTTAATAGGTTCAATGACTTGCTATATATTGTCATTTCGACAAACAAAGGAAGAAAGTGCGTTGCAAAATATCCAATGTCAGTGTTGTATAGGGCACGTTTGGTTCTTCACTTTGTTACAAATTTTCGATTTTCGATTTGCCACTCAAAAGTTAATACGCTCACTGATCTGCTACCCATTGTCTCTTCAATAAACATTGGCAGAAAGTACGTTGCAAACTAACCAGTGTTAATGCTGTATAAAGAAAGTTTGAATTTTCAGTGTTTAAAATGTACTGGAATACTTGTATTTGTCAAAAATAGAATGATTTAATTCGTAGCTGCCCAAACTCGATAGATGACCAGAAACACCTCCTATTGTCATTCTCTTTTATACAGCATACGAGAAACTTACAACAGCAAAACTAAAGTACATTGATGTTGTGCATTGTGCATTGAGTGTATGTCCCTGTAGGGAAAAGAATGTATGTCTGTAGCTGGGGTATAAAGGGAAGGTTAATATTGCTCACGCAATGGCTGTTATATATATATATATATATATATATATATAAATATATATATATATATATATATATATATATATATATATATATAAGTGAATGAATGGATGAAAAGAATGAATGAATGAATTAGGAAACAAAGGATTCATTATTAGATCCTTAAACTAATTATAATTAGTTTTCTTATAATTATAAGATGAGAAGGGCTATAGTGCGATCCCTGACAACCACCCACCCACCGGCACATACACACACTTGGAAAGAAATACTCGTTCTTACCAAGGGAGGAGGAGAATGAATGAATTAGAGAACAAAAGCAAATGACTTAAAACTAATCAAAGTAGTACAAACGAGAGAGAGAGAGAGAGAGAGAGAGAAAGAAAGAACGACAGAGTCAAGATCACCCATTATTGAAAATCGCACTATAGTGCCCTAGGAATTTTTTTTATATCCAACCTGCGAGCAATTTAACTTCGAGATAACTTTCGAACGACAGCGTACACTTATTCTTACACTCTCAGATTCACGAATGCTAAGTCCAAAGCTCTCGATGAGAAATTGCTTGCATTTATTACTGGCTTGTTTGAGTCTGTGTTTGTTCAAGTTGAAACGAGAGTGTCAGGCAAAAATCAAGATCGTTTGCGACTCTTTATTACCCATGACAGTTTGAAATCTCCCGTATGAATTTAATTTAGCTGACCTGCTAAATTAAAGGAGACCATCGACACAATATTTAAATAGCCAATACATTAAGAAAATGATCCTCAACAAATAATTCGCTTGCAGAGACGCTTACAAATAATTTATAGTAGTAGTCTGATACTATTCAAACACATAATTTTTCAGGCATTTTGTTTTTATTTTTTTATTTTTTTATTTTAGAAAATGTGTAGTGAACCTATTCACATTAAAATAAATTATATGATACGTAAGATTTTTTGTTGTACTATTTGTGAATGTTTACCATTACACCATTTAAACTTAAAAATTACTACAGAAATCTTTCTTTGGCAAGCTTATAGAAAATTTCTTTTCGCTTTTGTATCTACAATACGGAGGTATTCTTAAGTTCTTTTTTGAAAATTGTCCTAACTTTCTCGCCCGTAATATCGCAAACGCACAACATTATAATCAAAAGGTTGTACAAGTATTTAAAATACTCGTTTCTTGGAATGATGAACTCAAGGCCTACGCGTTCTAATCAGCGAAGCATTCAAAAGTTGGCGCTTACTTGTGCATTTTGAATTCGTCTGTGACTTCTCACTCAAGATCACAAATGGGGATACAAAGGGTTTATGAAAGTTGCAGGAGCACATTATGATCCAAAGATTTATTGAATTTCAATAATACTAATTATATGTTTTCGTTTTTAAACATCCATATATGCATGTTTGCAGTAATTTGCACAAAATCCCATCGTACAAGTCTCCAATCAGTTACCTTATTTGAAACAACAGTGTATCGCTGAATACCCAAATTGGATTCTCGGGTGCTTTACGAGGTTTACTTACTTTCCAGTAGTACATTCTAGTAGCAAGTTTTGAGTTGAGAAAAGCAAGAGTCAAGTCAAGAAAAGCGAGTATCGAGTTATAAATAACGAGTATGAGTACAAAAAGCGAGTATCGAGAAGAGAAAATGCACTAAATATGACAATAAAAAAAAAACATACGAAGAAGAGAATATGCATGCATAAGAGAATAGATATAACACACTAATTCATCTGCAGTTTTTAATTACTGGTTATTTGTGTTGCTGTGCCGTAAAACACCAAACCAAATCAATTATTTTAATTGACTTTCTGTGAGAACAAAATTCTGATGACAATTCAGTTAATGCTGGCCTGGCTAAATTTTAAAATAAAATGTGCACATGATCTTCAGTTTCACTTAAAAAAATATTACCATCTTATGTAGGGGCTATATATATAGGGAGAGTGTACCGTGGGCTAATCAATTTTGAATCGTCTACCGTCATGAAAAGATTACACTCTTCCAAGGAGAAACCAGAAACAAAGCGACGACGTTATGTTTCGCCTCATACCCGTAGAAACGTTTTGTCAGAAGTTCACCCTAGCAATTTTGAAGAGGAAATGAGTGATCCCTATCCAAAATCATCCACCTCCTCCTCTCCAAGACCGAGAAGTCAAGATCGGCCAAGAAAGAAAGTCGTTCGGTAGCCCCGCCCCCCCCCCCCCCCCCGTAGATTATTTTCACATTCGAACTACCCACAAAATTACATCCAGAGAATTTAGAACGACTGCATACACTTACATGGTAAAATTTAAAAAGTTCAGGTCTCAAGTCCCTACACAGAAAGCAGTTGTCTTAATTACGGACTTATTGTAGTCTGTGTTAGAGGAGTTGAAACGGCAGTGCCAAGCTAACGTTTGAAATCTCCTGTTTGGGTCGAATTTAATACATCTACGTAATCAAATTCTTCCAATCTCTTGGACAAAATTCGACACGTACAACAATCGAATACTGAGTTTGACATGACCGTTGGAAAAGGCACCCCCCCCCCCTCCCTATGACACACGTTTCACCTCCAAGAGGCAGCGGACGACGCAAAGTGTTATCGGTGGATCAAGTACCTACTACTAAGCAAAGTATTGTCCGGACTGAGAACGATCAATATCAGATGTGTTTAGCCCGCACCATCGTGGTGGCTCGAACTTAATGCAGAGAAAAACGATACAACAAAATGGAAACGATCATGGAAAATTATTAGTCAATCAAACAGAGCCAAAGGACAGAGAGAAGCAGGAATTTCGAAAGAGAACATGTGTGGAGTTCCGGAAACGCAAAAACTTCAAAACGTGCTCACCCCTCGTTATACATTGAAAGTGTACCCTCAAGTCGTTCGTGGAGATCTCACGTTTTAAGGACCTAATTTTCCAGACGGAAAATACATTCACATTTATTATCTCCAAAATTAGTTCTATGCCATTACTAGTATCACGGGATTTCTCGGATAAAGATACTATTGTAACAAATGTGACCAAGTATTTAGCAATCGGGAGCCACATATTCATTGTGGTTAGAGATTTTGTGGCTGTTTAGCGTCCAGATCTTGTATTCTTTAAAGATAAGAAATGATTCGATGCCCTACCTGCAGACGAACATTCGTCAGTTTAGTCTGTTACGAGCGACATCGCATGAAACAATTCCAACAACAGAAAAAGTGCTTGCGAATTATTGATAGTGTATCCAACCATGTTCGTACCAACAACTAAAAGTCACACGTTTGTCCAGGAAAGAAACGATGTCGCATTTGTGGCCAAGTCGACGAACTTGGTTCATCATTGTTATATTCAGAGATAAAACAACGAACCCGAGGAATTATTGAATGACTAGAACAAGAAAAAGAAGCAAAAACATCGTGTCGATTTTATCTTTTCTTTACTTTGAATGTTCTCAAGAGACAGGAATTTACATTCTTAACTTTTGTGTGGCTCATTGCACTTGTCATGACTGTATTCAGTACCTTTATTTCATCACTGTCGGAACTGTAGTGTGATTCCAGGGGGACGTAAAGAGATATTTCGTGGCTCCTATACTCTTTCTAATTTCGCTGAGAGGGTTTTAGACCCCACGGACGACATCAGGAACGAAGAAGAGATGTATCGTTACGTGAACTGTCATCAATACACTAGAGTCATTGCTCACAATTTCACAGGATAGGACGGACTTCTTTTTTTTTATAAACATTTTTCACAACAAGGAACTGAATTTCCACAAGTGACCATGAATGGAGCCACAATCATTTACACGAAAGTGGGAAACGTACAATTGCAAGATTCCATGACTTATTTGGAAACGCCTTGTATGAAATGCTACAACGTTTGGAATGACAAAAATGGCTATAGCTATTTTCCGTACTTTTTCAAAACCAAAGCAGATTAACACGTTGTGATCCCGCATATGCTTGAAACCCATTATTACGACCCCGACGGTATGCGAACACAACAGCAAGAAACTATCTAAGCCTGGCACCAAGCCCACTCTTCAAATCCTTTTGATTTTCAAGAAGAAATGATGAAATATTGTTGGTCCGATGTGGACATTTTACGACGCTTTTGTTTAAAATTTTGACAGTTATTTATCAAACATGAATGTATCAATCCCTTGAAGGAAGCTTCTACCATTGCCAAAGCGTGAGGATTAGTGTACTGACATAATTTCATGCCCGAGAACAAATTAGCCATTATACCGCCTAAATCGCATCAATCTGTCGGTTGTTGATATTCAGCCAAAACTTTGAGTTGGTTACATTACTTACGTGAAGCTCAAGATAAATGAATACAACGTGATAGAAACGGTAGAGAAAATAAAACTGGATCTTATTATGTGGATGGTTGGTATTTAGAAAACCCAGAGGTCGTGTACGAATTTATGGGATTGTATTTCATAGATGAGGCATATCCTCAGAGTCTGGAATGTCCAGGATACCAAGTGGTATAAATGTAGGAACACTAATATGATCGACGTTTAAAAACAGATTCGGAATTTCGACGCATCGTCGAAGACTACGATGTGGTGGACATTAAACCTTTGAATCCGCGCGACAGTTTATTTGGAAGACCGACCAATACTACATGATTGATCTACTAAGCCAACGAATCTCAAGGAGAACTAATCAAATATATCGATTTGTGTTCACTGTACCCCTTGAGTGTGTAAATATTCTCGATTTCCTACCGATCATCCTGAAATTTTGACAGAACACATGGTCGTTGAACATATCCGACAGTTCAACGGTTTGCTCAAATGTCAAGCTCTTCCACCGTTGCCACGGGAAAATGATGTTTCCTTCATGTCGTACGTGTGCTGAAACGTGTAATGAACATCAACCTTGTCGTCGCGATGACCAAGAACGTGCCTTGACAGGAACGTGCGTGAATGTCGAATTGTTTCATGTTCTTGGTCGTGGATACCGATTGTTAAAAGTGAACAACATTTTACACTTTTCTGCCACAGAACAATATCAACTGGACGACGACGCGAGCCCAGGGATTATTTGAGGCTACATCAATGAGTTTCTGAAATCGAAACAAGAAGCTAGTGGCTATCTTTCCTGTTGTCACACTCCAAAAAATAAAGATCGATTCAAACAACTACGCTACGTCAGCGAATTTCTGAAATTGAAACAAGAAGCTAGCGGCTATCGCTCTTGGTGTCACACTCCAGAAGACAAAGATGAATTCAATGAACGGTACCAATCCCTAGAAGGCATCATCTTGGAACACGTCGAACAGAACAAAGAAAGACGATCGTCATGCTGGATTGTTTGTGGGGAAAACTGGCTCAACGTCTGATATTACCAAAGACTGAATACTTGCTAGATCCAAGTCAATACTTTCAGCTCATTGACGATAAAGGAAAACTCATTAAACACGTGAAGATTTGATCCTGGTGAATTACCAAGAAGTCAGGAAGTTTGTTCCAGCCGACTAGTTTGGCAATGTCATTATTGCTGCTTAAGTGACAGTCAATGCCTGTTTAAAATTGTATTATATGTTGGAACCTTTAGGAGATCGAGTCCTTTACTTTGGCACCGATAGTTGCATGTACATCGATCGCCCTGGAGGCTATCATCCTTACATCGAAAACGAACGTTTAGCAGCGTGGACCGACGAACATTCCGAAGAGACTATTTTGACTTATGCCAGGGGTTGACCTAACAATAACGCTTACCAGTAGCGAGATCAACAAGGAAAACTCCATACCAAAAATGTAAAGTAAAAGGACTCACATTAAACTATCGTGTTAAAAAAAGCTTTAAAGCTTTAAAGTCATATCAAGATCAAGACTTTCGTGTCACCACGGTCGACCCTTACAAGATTGTACGTTTGTCTGATCACCAAATCCTCAATCGACTCTTAGAAAAAGTGTATCTGATTGTCTACGAGAAACGAGTGCGACGTCCCGTTCACAACACGGTACCGACCTTCAGTATACAAAGGAGAGAGTTCAAAGGCAGAAAGATCATTGTGACCAGAGAAACTACCAAGAAAGATGAACTCGACACAGAAACAGTATGATGGAAAAACTTACTCCAATTCAATGAAGTCGAATGCGCTGATGTGCCCTGCGACAAGAGTGATGCTGCACCCTGCGATGCAGGACGACCTTGCCGCTCCACTATCGAAAGCGATGCCATCCGTGTGCCCATCTATGAATGTCATCCATGAATTCACAAACCACCCTAGATACTCATCGAGAATGATAAATCAAAGAAGAATATACGTTTCCTGCGGCTTTGCATGGCTATTGTGATTCTGGCAGTCGATTCCAGACGTTCGAAGGGAAATGGACCAAATATCTCGATGTACCAACTCCCAAAACTTTTGCCAGAACAGGATTTGTCTACTTGTAACGAGGAAACCAAGTACAGTGTTTCAGTTGTAGTGTGAAATGGAAGTATAACGATTCAGCTATACGAATGGGAGTATAACGACTCAGCTTACATTGAACATGTCAGATGGTCTCCATGCTGTCACTACCTTCCTTTGGTCGGTCTAGATTATTATCCTCAGAGATACTTTAGATACTTTAGAAGAGAGAATTAGCAGTTTACCTTAGGAACTACGTGAACGCATTTACAGAGATTTAGTACAGATTCAAGTGAAACACAAAGAACCATTTCACTATTTACTCTGGGACATAGTTATGAACGAAAGGTATCTGAGATTGAAGAAGTCTGAAGGGAGACAGAGTTGTGTTACGATTCTCGTGTGAACACGTTATAAGACTTGTCATGCCACTACTTCTGTCATCAGTGTTACACCGAATTCCGTGTAAGGACGTCAATGACACCATCCAAGACTTATTGGATTGATTCCACAAGACGATAGGATTCCTTTGAATTTTAGGACGACGTGTCGTGTGCGTGTGTTAATGACTGAATTTCATGGATTTCGTTTACCGGCAGATTCTCTGTGGCAAATATATCACCAGTGCATACAACAACATGGCCACCAAACCTTTGTCTGTGCACGAATAAATGACAATAATGTGACATTATAAAGATCCGATTCAATGGTGTGTGGACAATAGTGTGCGCATTTTCTTCATCAACGCAGTCTTAGATTCCCATTAGAACATTTACTGACTTGTTTTTTGTTGTAATTTTTTTAAAAACAATGAAAAAATTTAAATGCGGCGTAGTGGTCATTATGGCTATCTGTTTTCTTTAGCTCAAAAACCTAGTGTCCATCGATGGCAAAATGACTGTTCTACATCATTGGAAGTCCAGTCTTACTCCTCAGCTTTGTAAATCCTGTAAATACGTCCATGTTTAACAGGTTTTGGTACTTGTCATTTCGAAACTATGTCTGACATGACGAGGAGGGACTGCCCTAATCATCCCTCTTCATTTGTTCTTTATCATGACTGATTCATCTGGGGATATTTGTTTTAATTAAAAGTGTTGATTTTGCGCTATGGTGTTGGTTGATTTGTGATTTGCCGTTTGAAACAAAAATCTTGCTACATGCTCTTTCTTGTCTCTCTTCCCATTTTTACTTTGATTTCTTGTAAGGGGAAAGAAAAGGTACAAGGAAGTGCGCGCTTTGGCATGCTTTGCTGATTAGAATGCTTAGACCTTCCTGAGTTCATTATTTCAAAAAACAAATAATGCAAATATATTTACAACCTTTTGATTATAAGGTTGTATGTTTACGATATTACATGCGAGACATGAGAGGTTACGAAAAAAGACCTTAAGAATATCGACATATTGTAGACACAAAATGGTGTAGGGAAAAAAATAACTTCAATAAACTCGTCCCAAAAGTTTCTGTTTAATTTTTTCAGTTTAAGTATTGTAAAGGTAAAAAGTCATAACCACTGCAATAAAAGCTCTTACGTATCATTTCATTTTCTTTTCATTGGACTAGAGTTATTCTATATTTTAGGACAAAGGAATTGGGTTTTTTTTAACAAGCACAGGTGCTCAATATACGTTATTCCTGTTGTCATTGGCGCTTTGTTTATATTTTTATAAAGTTCGATTGTTAGCTACTTAAATGGTTGTCCCCAGTTGAAAATCGAAATAATAAAAAGAGTTTACATATCAGCGTCATTAATTTGACATTTACTGAAATTTCTACCATACAAATATCGATTTTTTTCAGTATAATTTATATTTTTAAAAATGAAAACAAAACACATTACACAATTTCATCGAAATCAGCTTTGGTTTCCATGTTCTCTCTGTCTCTCTCTGTTGGGTGGTCCGTCATCCTATCAGTTTTATACCAATTGATCCAGATATCTCTGTGTATGTGTGTCTGTATCTTGGCGTGTGTGTGTTGTATTTGTCTTTTTCTGGATATATGATAGTAAAACTGACAGACAAACGGACCAACTATGAGAGAGAGAGAGACAAATAGACAGACAGACAGACGGACAGAGATTGGAGGATAATCAGTAGCAATGATATGTCAAATATGTCATAATTACTTGGATCAACTGGAAATAACTTTAAATTTGTGTATAACCCCCGTTTGTTTATCAGTTTTCTTAACCTATTCTCAACTCGATTTGACGTACTCACTGGAGATCGATCGGTCTACAAATTACCGCGTCTCCACTTTTTGTGGCGCTGGCCGGGCAAAGTGTATACTTTCTTTATTGCAACCAACTTTCTTGTTCAAATATAGAGCGTCTCTTGATTTACTTAATTAATATGAATGAAAATAGGAGCTCATATAAAGAAACAAATTCACAATTTCCAACAAGATTGAGAATAATTCCAAAGCTAAATTTTGTCGCGGACACACTCAGTGGGGACGTGAAGACTTAACTCATTTCGTCGATCACATCTTCTTGTAGTCACTCTTAACTCAATTTGAAATATATATATATATATATATATATATATATATATATATATATATATATATATATATATATATATATATATATATATATATCTGTGTGTTTGTGTGTGTGTGTGGTATAAGGAAAATATATGTATAACATGTACCCTGTATCAATCATATACCACTCGTATAATTTTTTCAGTAAAGTCCCTCATTACCTTTAATTGGAAATGTATACCTCTCATTTATATATCAATGATGCAGCGTATATACTATACATATGTTCTCTCTCTCTCTCTCTCTCTCTCTCTCTCTCTCTCTCTCTCTCTCTCTCTCTCTCTCTCTCTCTCTCGTACTCTAGTAATCAATATTTACTATAGGTTTTTTATAATTGTTCAGTTTAAATGTGAGCACTATGTTAAATTTGGGAAATACTAGACCTCCTTTACATATTGAAATTGTGCGAGAGAACTGGAGAGAGATTAGAAACGAGGAAGATACAACACAATGATGAATTCTACAGAGAAAGAGGAGAAGACAAAAGAACATACACAGTCAAACCCGTCTTAACGGTCACCTTTACTCAACAGTCATGATCATCTATTCACAACGGCCATTGTAATTTCCCCCCGGAAAATTTCCTATATAAATGTTGCTGCATAACGATCACCTGACTTCTACGGTTCCGCGTCCAGGGGTTTCCTAACCAAACAATCCTTTCTCCCAGCATTAAGCGGTCACTGGCGCGTATCTTCAGTGACCGCTCAGTCTTTTTCTTGATGAGGAAAGCATCGTTAAGTAAAAGAATATCATCTTAATCGACGTGCAAACATGTCTTATCTCGCTTGTACTCACTGTACTCCAGTCACGTTGATGGTGTAACTCAAAGATTTCAATATGTCAAAATTGGAAGCGAGGCAGTTTTTATCATTAGAGTAGAGGGTCGAAGCAATTCGTTTGCTGGATGGTGGAAAAAGTAGTTATGTTATGACAGCAAACATGGAAGTCTCCGCTTGTGCCTGCGTGACAATTATAGTTCGATATCTTCATCAATGAGCCTGTGAAGTAAAGCTATCTCTGAAGAAAAAGGTTTGTCTTTGAGAAGCGATACGAGTTATATCCCTTTTCATAAGGGTCAGGGGTCATTCAATATTTAAAACTCGAATGTAAAGACAGGCGAAGTTTCAGTTCATGGGTCACAACGAATAGCCATATCTGGCTTCTTTTGATTTTGTGTTCATCACGGGCTTCTCACATAAGCCGACTGTCTTTTGATCTCGGCAAGTTGAGTAACTGACTAATCCACATATTGTTTGTAAAGCGTGAACAAACTAAGATCGGTGTATATTTTAAGTCAGTGATTTATAGGATGGATTAAAGTGAGCAGGATACAATAATCTTGTATGGAACATGAATTTGGGAGAGAACAACATATGCGTGTAATATGATTTTGTTGTATAGTGCACATTGTTGTACAGTGCACATAAAACAATCTTGATAACGTAATAATAATAATAATAATAATAATAATAATAATAATAATAATAATAACGATAATGATATTCGGCGCATGGTATTTGTTCAGAAACCAATTTTTAAAGGTGAACCTGTGTACAAAGGCCAGTTTTGCCTTTTCCCATGGGTGGCCGCTAGTGACAGGTTTTATATATATATATATATATATATATATATATATATATATATATATATATATATATATATATATATATATATATATATATATGTGTGTGTGTGTGTGTGTGTGTGTGTGTGTGTGTGTGTGTATTAAAGTGTGCGTGAATAAAAGAGAGTACCTTTGGTATATAAAATGCACTATTCCACCGATTACAATCAGTGCCAATATGGAACCTAGCACTACCGTTACAACTCGAAATCCATTCATCGAATTTTCAAGATCTGAAAGTAATAAACGTTGCTTCTCAGGTTCATCCGATAGAAATACTATCTATACAAAGCAAAATCAATCCAGATTCGAAATACTAACAATTCTGAGTCAATATGGGAAACTCAAACTTGCATATTAAATATATTTGTCTACCCGTACGAAAACTAAACAAAAAGTCATCTACAAATTGTCTTTTCTGTTTTTGGTCTTTGGTTAAGATGATGTCTGGACAAGGAAATAAAATAAAATGTATTATAATTGTAACTGATTCAGGGGTATGAACGCCTATTTTAGTACAAGAGATTGTTTCTTTAAGATTAAAATGCATATGCATGTATTTGCGCAAGAGAATCGGGAACAATATCGTGAGTACAATCGTTTAACGAAAAAAATCTTATCACAAAGTAGTTACAACAATTTCTGAGGCATATGATGTACTGATTTAGGGGTCGATAGAGCATGTTTTATGTTCGTAAATATCTAGTTACATCTAGAATTCTACCATAGAGATGCATATCCCCGCGCTATTTTCAGTTATGTTTAGGTTCGCCCCAGTAAAATTGTCTCAGACGCATGCTTAAATGTCTAAAAAAAAAACGTTATGCACATCAGTAGACCACCCCAATCATATATACCAGAGTTTAAAATCTTTATCTTAAACGCTATTGGAGGAGTTATTTGAAGTTACGGACGCACGTACACAAACAAGGCTAGTATCACATTATTCCAGCTTTGTCTTCGAAAGGAGCAGGGAAAATGAATGCGTATTACAAATCCTTAATCGTTCTTTATAAGGTATCTCCTAAACTAATTAAGTTCCTTACATAATTTCTTCATTTTTTAAAATAATTTTTGACGAAATCAAGTTCATTAGTTACAAATTCAAATATACCAAGATAATATCACTTATGTCAGGCACTAATTTGGATACAACACCCACAATACACAATACAACACCCACAATTAGAAAAGACTGTCTTGCATTTTCTGGATATAGTTGTATTTTAACGAAATGACGAATATAGTGCAAAATGACATTTCCAGAACCAGCGGACTGACACATTTTGCTTTGCCTACGCAAAAGCCAAGCGACTGAACTCAATAAATATTTTATTTTCGATTTAGGCTTTAACGCTGATTTCTAATGAATGCAAGTAACATTCTTCACTGGTTAGCTAATCTCCTAGAAAAATCACAGAACAAATATTAATGACTTTCTTAGGGACTAAAAGATGATGCAATAACAGCTTCTTAACTCATGTAGTGCAGTGATACCTTATACACCGATTCCTGCGCAACTGGGTGAAATAAGTTATTATTGGTTTCTACCTGCATACTCATTTAGTAGTTTGTCATAATCCGGTGAATTTGTGCTTGGCGCAGAAGGGACGAGAGTGTTGGTTGTAGTGTCAGTCGGCGTTTGTATGGTGGTGAGATTGCTGCTTGTTGAATTCATTGCAGATGTTGTCATCTCTGTTGTTGATCCTGATCCAGTTGATTTACTAGTTGTAATTGTTGTTGAAGTTGTTATTGTGGATACTGTCGATGTATCACTAGCTGTTGTAGCCATTGTTGTCGATGATGTATCTGTTACAATTGGTGCGGAATTTGTCATATTTGTTGTCAATGTTGTCGGTGTGGATGTTGTTGTCGGTATAGATGTTGCCGTTGTCTCTGCAGATGTTGTTATTGTCGGTGTAGATGAGTATGTGCTCAATGTTGTCGGTGTAGATGTTGGTGTCGGTGCAGATGTTGATACCGACGTTGGTGTTGTTGTTCTCGGTGTAGATGATGTTGTTATTGATGTTGCTGTTGGCGTTAAGCTCATAGTTGCTGAAGTTTTCATTGTAGATACTGTCGTTGTAGAAGACTCGAATTGTGATGACGTCGACAATATTTTAGTCGTTTCTGTTTGAGACGTTGATGTTTCCTCAGCAAAAGTCGAAGCTGTTGTGCTGGTTGGTGTTGGTGTATTTGTTGTAATGTTCGGTGTAGATGTTGTTTGAGTTGTTGATATTATGGTTGGTGCTGTAGAAGTTATTGTTTCCGATGTAAATATTGTTGTTGTCGATGTAGATATTGATGTTCCAGTCCACGGTGTAGATGTTATTGTTATTGTTGTTGCAGTCGGTGAAGATGTAGTTGTTGTTGGTATAGATGCTGTTGTTGTTGTCGGTGTAAATATTGTTGTCGTTTCTGTTTGAGAGGTTGATGTTTCCTCATCAGAGGTTGAAGCTGTTATGCTGGTTGTTGTCGATGTAGATGCTGCTGGAGTTGTCACTGGTGTGGATATTGTTTGTGTAGATGCTGTAGTTGTTTCCATTGTCTGTGCAGCTGTTGTTGTCGGTGTAGACGTTGGTAATGTAAAGGCCGTTGTTTGTGTACACGTTGTTATTGTTGTTGTTGTCGGCTTATTACTCGTAGTTGCTGATGTTGTCATTGTGGCTACTGTCGTTGTTGTCGTTGCAGAAGGCATTGTACTTGAAATTTCTGTTGTCTCTGTTTGAGACGTTGCTGATGTTTTCTCAGTAGGGGTCGAAAGTGTTGAAATGCTTGTTGCAACAGTCCAAGGAGTTGTGATTATGCTATTTTCGGCGTATGATTCAGAGTAAACTGCAATAAATGAATAAGATGTAGCAGAAAATCATCATTACCATTATCATCATCATCGTCGCGGTCATCATCTCTATAGTAGAAGTAGTAATAGTGGAAGCACACTTAATATTATAAATAATAACACTAATCAAGCAAATAACGATAATAATAATAATAATAATAATAATAATAATAATAATAATAATAATAATAATAATAATAATAATTGCAACGATGACGATGATAACGCTTAGTAGTAGTAATAGTAGTATTTTCTAAATTGAGCTAACAGCAAATGATTCCCACTTAAGCCAGTCCTATTCTATGGATAATAAGAAAATGTACAGGGCGGATTGATGTATATGCACATGATTGTTATATTGCCTTTAACGAAAACAATGTAGCCGGTGAGTTTTAAAGATTTATATATCTACTACTACTGGAAAATTTGCATTTTAAAATTTGAAAATTGAAGGGCAGAGGGGAAGGGACACTGCATTTTTTCATATTTACGCCATTCCGCACGCTTTACACATACATACATACATACATACATACTAGTGTTGATGCAAAAGTTCGCGGACACAACGTATACATTTAAAATGAACCAAGCTACCTAAATCAGACTTTGCCGTATATAATATCAACAATTTCTAAACAAATGTGTGAAATTTTCTAAACATGTCCAGTTTAGCTTTACAAATATAACAGTTTCTTCTGGGTCACATAGGGTGACCTGGCGCTCCCTCGTAACCCCTCCGCAGCTCAAAATAATCGGTTCCATTTCAATATTTGTTTACTTGCAAATGTTTTATAAATAAAGCAAAAACCTGCGAAAATAAAACATATCATTACAGATTAAGGCGCGTGAATATTTACTTTGTTACCGTTCCAATACAACTTTAACAGAGGCGTAAGAAATCAAACCTTGCAAAGTAAGGCGTAGCGTAACATGTTAGCTCGTATTACAAGTAGCACGGGTGATTTCGGTATGTGCAATTGTCGCTTGGTATCGGGTGTATCCACTTCAACCTTCTCAAACAGAAGTTTCTGTTGTATTTTTAAAATATTCTTTATGTCAACTCAATTAAGAAGTTTTTGGTGATGTATCGCCAGAGAAAATCTTGGAGATTCTAAAAGATTGAGATTGATATAAAACAAATTTGACCTTATATTTTAATGATTTTACTTTTTTACCATCATCTTTCATTTTATATATCTTTAACATAATTGTAACATCTGTACCTTTTGATTTTTCATAAATTATGAGTACATGTTTACTTTTTTTTTGGCGGGGGTAGAGTGAGGGTGGTGCGCTAAAGATTTCAGCAATTTAATGCCTGTTACAACCTGACCTTTACTCAGTGCTGTATAACCAGGATTGTGCTGATATGCAGTTCAACCCTATGAATAGATATATAGATTACCGAAAGGTCAAAATGAAAAAAGAAAGATGAAGAGAAGCCCGATGTTAATGAAGTCACTTACACTAATAAACATGTGAATTTATGAAGAATTGGATTTTGAATATTGGGTAGTCCAGAGAATCCTAAGGAAGGATATAAAAATTAAAATAATCTGAAGAAAGAATCAATGACAGTTTGACAGTTTCATCGCACTACTTTACGCGCCGCTACTCATGACGTTCACAGCTCTCAAAGTAGTTTTACCAGACCGAAAATAATTGTATTTAGTTCATAAACTAGATGAAACAATTTTACAAACTTTTACAGGTGTGTTCAACATTGGTATGTATAAATTAGATGCAATAATTTTACAAACTTTTACAGGTGTGTTCAACATTGGTATGTATAAATTAGATGCAATAATTTTACAAACTTTTACAAGTATATTCAACATTGATATATATATATATATATATATATATATATATATATATATATATATATATATATATATATATAAAATATGCTGAATTTCAGTCATGTATCTTTTTTTAATTTAGTTCTATAACCAGTGTCCACGAAATTTTGTATCAATCCTCGTATACATACGTACTTACCTACCAACATATATATATATACACATACACACATATACACATATGTAGGTATACAGATAGATAGATTTGTTACTACTATGCAATGGTACATGTAACTTTACCTCGTAATTTCCCGCACTATACATAGCACACAACTTCAAAGCAGTTTTGAGTGGGATACCGTACTAAAATGCATCGATGCAAATTTGAAATTAATACTTGCACATTCTTATTTTTCTGCAATCCGTTTTCTGGACTAGAACGCGTTCACCTGTAATGAAGAAGAACGATAGTTCGCGCTTCCCTCTCAGGTTTTTTAAAATATTTTTTTCTAAAGCAATCTATTTCCGAGCGCAGGTAGATAAAGAAAGATAGTTGGGAGTGCTGGATGGAGCTCTGATGAATTAAGTCGTCTATAATTGAAAGCGACACCTTTCCTACCTTTTTTTTTCGGCTGAACAATATATTCAAGTGAATATTGTGATTTTCTTCCTTGTTTAACTATTCAAGTCAACAATGTCTGTTCTTAACCGCAAGAAGTGGTGAGCAATGGAGAGATAACGAGAGAGAATAAAGCATTAACCACCCCACCCCCCTCTAAAAAAAGGAAGAATAGAATTGCTTTGAAACAACATTACTCTCAACACTCCGAAAACGCTGTAGGTAGCGACCACAACTATATGTCCATCAAAGCAACATACTTCAGGTCTTTCCTGCTTTACCCTGCCTACCCCTCCTGGCCAAAATTGCAATGTGATTCAAATTCTGTAGTTTTCAGTAAAGTTATCTGTTTCGGTTACTCTACCTGTGTACTTAGCTTCTAATGCCTGGTACAAAAAAAATGTGTTGCTTGCTATACTTCTGAGATCTCGATGAATTTGACAGTTTTGTTCTTTGGGTTGGATAAAAAAAATTGTGTCTCACCTAGTGCATGGGACAGTATTGTCCCACCACCATCGTGATAAAAAAAATAAAAAAAATAAAAACTACTTTAGTCTACTGATATCTAAGATTTTTCCCAAAGTGTCAAGACATTTTTAAATACATTGAGACTATAAAGTACGCCTGTCAGTAAAGGACAACAGTAATTAATCCATCTTTTTCATAATTCCACTTTCACATTCAGGTTTTTATATAAAGTACACTTGTCAGTAAAGGACAACAGTAATTCATCCATTTTTTCATAATTTCACTTTCATATTCAGGTTTTATATAAAGGACACCTGCTTATAAAGGTCAACACTGTAAACCAATTTCTTCGTAATTTCACTTTACATTCAACCTCTAAAAAAATGACACTTGTCCACAAAGGTCAAAATGATAAGCCCCCCCCCCCCCTTTAGTGTCCTTTATGAACAGGTTTTACTGGACATAAATTTACTTACGAGCTGTGCAGATAATCACAAGAAGAATCGACATTTTATGCAGTTGTTGTTACCAACTCAGTACTTCCTTTCAATTCCGAAACTGAAAAATACAGTGGTATGGTAAATAACTCTGAAAATCCAATTTTTTATTATCTCAATGCTAATAGTAAAACAACTTATCAGCTAAGATGCGATAAATTTTATCACTAAATATATAACAAATTTACTTTTCTATCTATTGATATTTTATAATTTTTTTATTAAACATACACACACATAAAAAACATACATACATTTATACTTACACACAGACATAGAGATTATATAGCTAGACAATCAGATCGAAAGATAGCTGGATAGCTGGATGAATAAAAAAAAACCTTGCCACGTTGAATCTTTTATGGGAATCATTATCTCCAAACACCTCATCTTTTTTCATCAGAAACGTAATGCCACTCAATAATAATAATGATAATAATAATACAAAGGAAAAGGTGATGAAGGGATTGAAGGCGGAGGAACTATTACTCTATCTACCTACCTAATTATCTATCTATCTGTCTGTTTGTCTATCTATCTATCTATCTATCTATCTATCTATCTAGCTAGCTAGCTAGCTAGCTAGCTATCTGTTCAGTCGCATATATCTATCCATATATCCATCTCTCTGTGTGTCTGACAATCTATCATCTATCTATCTACTTATCTATCTATCTACCTAACCGTTCATCTATTTATATATGGCAGTACCGACACTTAGCTCTTTTAACTCCCCAACTTCTGTCAAATACTATGCAGATTACACACCCGAGCACCCATTTCGACTAACGTGCGACTTTCCACTGAACAAACCACTCCAACCATTGGCATTTGACCACGCAACAACACGACAACGGAAATACGATGACTGGTCCCTACGTAAATTTTGTAAGAGGTGGTAGCAATTGACATTTCAAATTTAACACGTATTCGACAAGACATATGCCACCTCGAAAACTCCGAGATACCATCTTTTCCTGGTGCCAAGATACAGCATCTGACGCAAACAAACATCAAAAGAGTAATTGTAGACATTGGAATTAATAATAGGCAAGAGAGTGGTGCTCATACTATCCCTGCAAAACTTCGGAAACTTAGGGCTGCTTTGGCAAAACAGGGGTTTCCCAATGCAAAAATCTTTTTTCAGCTGGTAAATTACTCCAGAAACTTTCCTTTGAAGAACATGGACATGCTCAATTCTTTTATCTCCAAAAACTTTGACTTTATCCCTAAATTAGAAGACTCCAAGTTCCGTACAGGAACTGACAACATACACTGGACAGAAGAGACTGCGGCTACATGCACTCTGTAGCGTACTAGCGTAATAACTGGCGGGGGGGGGGGGGAGATGGGGTGGACGGGGCGGTTGCCCTGGGCGCCGAAGGTCTTGGGGCGCCAAAACATCTCATAAAAATTCGGGTCTCGTATTCTGGCCCTTTGGGCCATCATCGTCGCCCTAGGCGCCATTACCCTTAGTATGCCACTGCATGCAATCAACACTGGTGAACTTTTTTTAATAAGTTTGCAACCCGGACTTTCCTTTGCAGAACATGAACATGATTAATTCTTTTGTCTCCAAAAATTTTGACTTTATCCCTAAATTAAAAGACTCCAAGTTCCGTACAGGAACTGACAACATACACTCGACAGAATTGACTGCGGCTACATGGCGGGGGGGGGGGGGACGGGGCGGTTGCCCTGGGCGCTAGTGGTCTTGGGGCGCCAAAACATCTCATATAAATTCGGGTCTCGTATTCTGGCCCTTTGGGCCATCATCGTCACCCCAGGCGTCGTTTACCCTTAGTATGCCACTGCATGCAATCAGCACTCGTGAACTTTTTTAAATAGGTTTGCAACCCGGACTAGGAACTTTAGTGGTAAATCTCCCCATTTTATACCGACACCAGAAAATATAAATATTTTGAATGAGGATATAAAATATTTTGAAAAGCGTTTACCAATAAAATCTCCATTCACCTATTTGGCAACTCAGAAATGAAATAAGTGGCTTCGTGAATCTATATTCCAAAACAAATCCAGTTGGCAGCCTGTTTATGTACCGGAGAATGTACATAATTGCATTTCTGACATTACAAATAAAAGCATACCTAACGTATTTATTTAGAATTCAATCCTCAGTAAATCAGAAATTAGGGCCTTGCAAAAATTTATCCAAATACAAATATTTGGTAATACAGAAAGCAGAGAATGGAAATGCCGCCGTTGTCATCGACCTAGATCAGTATATTTTCGAATAGGAGCAACAATTTAATGATTTGTAATATTATCAGCCTCTTTCAAAACCAATTTTTCATGATACACCATTGGAACTCAGACGTGAACTTGGAAAATTACGTGAAGGTAGTTTTTTGGACAAAACGGAATTCGACTACTTGATTCTGAATAATGCAATACCAGGGCATTTTATTCTTTTTCCTACATTTACAAACCTGTGGAAAAGTGGACTAAACCAAGGGAAGTTCTGCCAAGTAGGCCCAATAATTCAGAGTGTTAAAGTGCGACTGAGCGTTTTGCCGAACGGATAGATTTGTATTTAAATCCTTTGGCTCAGAAACAATTTTTATATGTTAAAGATACAAATGATTTTTTGGAAAAACAGTAAAATTAAGTTGTCCTAAAAAAATATTCTGGTTACAGCAGGTAGTATAGACTTTATACTAACATCGAGCATGATCATGGTTTAATTGGCTGTTGCAAAAAGGTATTGCTTGATAATCCGGATCCAAATCGACCGCATGATGAAGTTTGTCTTGAAAAGAACTATTTTATCTTTAACGAAAAAATGTATCTCCAAGAAAAAGGTACAGCTATGGGAAAGCAGTTTGCTTCATCTTAGGCAAACATTTATGAAGCTTAATGGGAGAAAGAAATATTTACTAAGGTCCAAAAGCAATCATTTTTCGATATTAAGTTTATTGATGATATTTCCTTCATTGGGACTAATTCAGAAGAAGAAGAAAAATTTATTCAGTCAGAGTGACCTTGATCATTGAAGTTTGACCTCAAAATCGATAAGTTCTTTCTTACCCCAAGTGCAAACCAATAACAAAGTTGGGAAACTGTAGATGGTGGAGAACTCGAGTTATTGAGTTCTTGGGTCACAGTGACCTCGATCTTTGACCTTTTGACTATAAAATCAATAGGCTTCTTTCTTACCCAAAGTGCATGCTACCTACATATTTTGGTAGAGGTATTTACTGTAGAACTGAAGTTATCGCGCCGAATACGAAAAGTTAACGGTCAGACTGACACACAGGCAGATGAACAGACAGGTTCATAGCATAATACACACCGCCAAAATGGCTGACATATAAAAAGAAACTCACACAGTTACCTTTGATAAGTTAGAAAGGGTCACACGCTATTGAACTATCGAATATATCTCACGTATGCCCTCCTATATCCATACTCTTGCCTTGTCATAACAACGGACATACCACCGAACTTTGTATATTTGCTCTGTATTTTACTTATATTCCTATACTTTTCATGTATATAACTTACACCACATAATTTGTACATGCCAAACAATACTAACAGATACCGTCTATGTTTCTTTCTCTGTCGGATATATATCTTCTCTACCTGATACACGTGTCAGAATTGTTTTGAGGTAATTTAATACTTCTCCGTTGTAGCTTCCTCCTTGCCAATTGAATACAAACACTGATTCACATTGTAAACAAATGATCAGAGATAAGATTTCATTGATTGCTAGAGGAGAAATCGAGTGGCCTACCGGCCCCCCCCCCATCCCTCCCCCCCTCTCTCTCTCTCTCTCAATAAATTAATTCTAATCCACAAACCATCCAAAATGAATGTTTGTACGCACGTATGTATGTATGTATGTATGTATGTATGTATGTATGTATGTATGTATGTATGTATGTATGTATGTATGTATGTATGTGTCTCATTTTTAAAAGCAAAAATTGATATGTGATAGGCTATTCCAGACAAACTCTTTTTGTTCCTATGGTAAAAATACATCAATTGCTACGCAAACAGACAGGCAATCGCAAAGATAGATAGATACACATACATGCATACAAACATGCATATATGCATACAGCATTCCCATATACACACATACAATATATAACAAACTTAGAATGTTCTACTTTGTTGTAAATAGACAGGCAATCGCAAAGATAGATAGATACATACACATGCATACATACATACATGGACAGACAATCGCAAAGATAGATACATACATACACATGCATACATACATACAGCATACACACATACACATATTATGACAAACTTAGAATATTTCTACTTTGTTGAAAATATTCTAAACGGTTGTCCTTTTACAAACGTAATGTGTAAATTGACATAATCAAATCAATTTATCTGATATAAATTTAACTTACCTTACAGTGAAGAAAGACCTCCCTGGTTAAGGTACGGTTGTATGTATAGACTGTTGACAAAAAATATGGCCTATTTTCATGTATAGCTTCTTGTCATAAACTATATTTTACACTTTTAAAGCAACTGTGACTTTTTATTTGTTATCTTCTCATTCTATGAAACTCTGGGTAATTTTACCAGAAAAACATTACTAGAATGTATATCACGTCAGTATCCATTGTTTTCACGTTCTCTTGAGAGATAAGAGATACGGCAGTTAAAAAGAAAAAGCTTTCATGATCGGTAATGTAGGAAGTATTGAAGAAGTTGACAGGATAAATTTACATAAGTTTTGACAAGAACAAGGAAACGTAACGCGACTGTGATACAAGGTGTATTTTCTGTCTACAGCGTGCAAAAGAATAAATAAATAAATTTCGCTGAAAAAGCGTAAATGAGGAATATATTGTCTTGTCTACTTCAGTAATGGGCAAAATACCTTTTTTTCAGCGGCGACGTCGACGAAATGTTTCGGAAATCAGTCTTGTTGACCAAAGAGTTTTGAAGTTTTTACAGCTAACTAAAAAATGTGTCGATATCTTTCTCGTAAGGTTCATTGTAGTTTAAGAGCACATGAACTGTAAGTATATTTATATTAGATAGATAGATAGATACCGGTAGATAGATATATAGATGCGATTGAATTCATCTATCTCAATGGTCTTGCAAGTATATATATATATATATATATATATATATATATATATATATATATATATATAGAGAGAGAGAGAGAGAGAGAGAGAGAGAGAGAGAGAGAGACTGAGACCGATCGACCGACCGACAGACAGACAGATAGATAGATCGATAGATGCGATTGAATCTATCCATATCAATGGTCCCGCAGATAAATAGATAGATATATACATAGCGTCATGTGCAGCTTTGTAAATTTTCCTCGTGTCACTTTTGAATAATTTATTGCATACCAAAATAATATGTATGCCTGGTTTGTACTTTACTTTATATGTTAGGCGAAATACTTCTTGCGCTGACCGGAGAAGCGGCATCAAAATTATTTGGAAATCAATCTTTTCACTAAAGAAAATTAATATTTTTTTTACATCTGTTTTAATTGTGAGTGTGTTTTATTTATAATTTATTACATACAAATTCTGTATACTTGAGTTCTACTTTACTTTTATTGTTTTCCATAGTTACAGTAAAACGACGTAATTTGTTACATTTAATAAATGTCGTTTAAGACCTTCTTAATCCAGCCGCCATTCATTATTTTCTAGCAAATATTTTTCATATCTGATATTTTACCGTATTCGAAACATTTTTGAATACTGCTTTACAAGTATAATTTAAGTAACTTAAAATAGCAGAGTAATTTATGTGAAATTATTTACAAGTATAATTTAAGTAACTAAAAATAGCAGAGTAATTTATGTGAAATTATTTACAAGTATAATTTAAGTAACTAAAAATAGCAGAGTAATTTATGTGAAATTATTTACAAGTATAATTTAAGTAACTAAAAATAGCAGAGTAATTTATGTGAAATTATTTACAAGTATAATTTAAGTAATTAAAAATAGCAGAGTAATTTATGTGAAATTATAAAGATGTATAATTTAAGTAACTCAAAATAGCAGAGTAATTTATGTGAAATTATAAAGATAATTATATTTCTTCTCAAAGAAAGGGGGTTTATACGGGATATAATATGAGAGGAATACATTTGCCACACCATGGTCTCTATCAGTTTCAAAACATATTGATAAAGAAAATATTTAATTGTAATTTAACCTTTTTATTCGTCATTGAACAAACCAGTTATAACTTATTCGTGGCCGCTTTGCTCCAGTCCTTGTAATATCTCTTTTGTTAACAACTATTTTCAAACACAAATCCAGTTTACGCTTTTCTGACCATAAGACATTAAGCTACCGATAGGGGAGCAAGTTCTCAGGATGATAGCTTAAGAAATGTCAGAGTATTTCACTTGCTTTAAATCAATGTGTGAAATTTTCTGAAAATGTGCAGATCGGGTTTACAAATATAACAGTTTCTTTCGGGTCACGTACGGTGACTTGGCGCTCCTATGTGACCCAGGCGCAGCTCAGAATAATCGGTTCCATTTCCATATTTGTTCACTTGCAAAGGTTGTATATAAATAAGACAAAATCCTGCTAAATATCATTGCAGAATGACGCGCTTGAAGTTTTACTTCGTTCTTTTAGAAAATGGCACCATTTGATCTGATGGATACCATTCTAATACAACTTTAACAGGGGCGTAAAAAATCAAACCTGTGCAAAAACTTGAAGTCGGAAGCATAATAACGCAAAGGTTCATTGTAAACTTGTGCTGAAACTTTCACAAATTGCCGATTCAAACAAAAGAAAGGATTAAACTTTCACAATAAGGCGTAGTGTAATATGTCAGCTCATAGTACAAGTGGCACATGCAATTTTGGTGCGTGCAATCGTCGCTTGTGTCGATTGTATCCACTTCGACCTTGTCACACAGACTTTTTTGGTATTTTATTTTGTATACTTTTTCCAAGAATTTTTTTATGTCAATTCGGTTAA
Source organism: Margaritifera margaritifera (assembly GCA_029931535.1). NCBI lineage: Eukaryota > Metazoa > Mollusca > Bivalvia > Unionida > Margaritiferidae > Margaritifera > Margaritifera margaritifera. The sequence continues at coordinate 1,995,138 of JAQPZY010001494.1, forward strand.
GACGTTTTTGGTTATGTACCACCAGAGCAAATCTTGGAGTTTCTGAAAGAATGCGATTCATATAACAAATTTTGGCACTATATTTTGATGATTTTATTTTGTTACCTTCATCTTTCATTTTATATACCTTTAAATAATTGTAACAATCTGAAATTTTGATTCTGCATCCTTTATGAGTACATGTTTACTTTAATTTGGGTGGGTTGGGGATGGGGCGCTCAAGATTTCAGCAATTTCATACCTTTACAATTTTCCAACCTGACCTTCACTCAGTACTATATAGCAAGGATTGTGCTGATGTGCAGTTCAACCCTATGAATATATATATACATTACCGAAAGGTCAAAATGAAAAAGAAAAGATGAAGAGCAGCCCCCTGGCAAGAAGAAAACAGTGTTAGTGCATTCAAGATAGATGAAAACACTTACATTGATAAGGATATGAATTTATGGAGAATTAGATTTTGAATATTGAGTAATCCAGAGAATCCTAAGAAAGGATAAAAAAGGAAAAGAATTTGAAGAAAGATTCAAGGACAGTTTCATAGTTTCATCTCAGGACGTTAAGCGGCGCGACTCATGACGTCCACAACTGCTCAAAGTATTCTTACTAGACCGAAAATGAATTTATTTAGTTGATAAACTATATGCAATAATTTTACAAAACTTTTACAGGTGTGTTCATAATTGATATGTATAAACTAGATGCAATAATTTTACAAACTTTTACAGGTGTGATCAACATTGGTATGTATAAACTAGATGCAATAATTTTACAAACTTTTACAGGTGTGATCAACATTGATATGTATAAACTAGATGCAATAATTTTACAAACTTTTACAGGTGTGATCAACATTGGTATGTATAGAATATGCTGTATTTCAGTCAGTTATCTTTGTTTAATTTAGTTCTATACGCAGTGTCCACGAAAGTTTATATCAGCCGTCGTATACGTGCGTACGTACGTAAGTACCTACATATATACATAGGTTGATATGTAGGTAGACAGAACGATAGATTTGCTACTACTATGCAATGGTGCATGTAACTTTACCTCGAAATATCCCCCACCATACATAGCACACAACTTGAAACCAGCTTTTAGTGGGTTACCATACGAATATTCATCGTCGAAATTTGAAGTGAACCCTTGTACATTCTTATTTTTCTATAATCCGTTTTCTGTACTAGAACGCGATGGCTTGTAAAGACGAAAAACGTTACATCGAGCCCCCCCCCCCCTCCCCCGTTTTTTTGCGTAAAAACTTTATTTCCAAGCGCAGGTAGATAAAGAAAGATAGCTGGGAGTGCTGGATGGAGCTCTGGTCATATGAATGAAGTCGTGTTCAATTTAAAGCGACACCTTACGTAGCTTTTTCAGCTGAACAATATATTCAATTGGAGAGATAATGAGAGGGAAAAAAGCATTAACCACCCCACCCCCACCCCCCGAAGAAAAGGAAGAACAGAATTTCTATTAAACAACATTATTCTCCTTAACTATATGTACATCAAAGCAACATACTTCAGGCTTTTCCTGCTTTACCTTGCGTATCCCTCCTTACCGAAGTTTGAACGTGATTCAAATTATATACTTGTTGGAATACTTATCTTGAAAAGAAGAAAAAGAGAAAAAGTCTGGATTAATCGTTTAGGGGATGAAGCTAATTTTGAAGTTCCACCGACGGTGTAACTTCTATCGTTGTCATGTGCATTTTTATTTCCTCCTTCTTTCTTTGAATTTCTTTTTCTACTCTTGTTGGGTTTTTTTTAAAAACTAAACTATGTTCGGGATCATTGAGATAAATAGATTCAGTCGTATACTCTCTCTCTCTCTCTCTCTCTCTCTCTCTATCTCTCTATATAAAAAATATATATATATATATATATATATATATATATATATATATATATATATATATATATATATATATATATCCTTGACTAAACAAGAGTACCGTGAACGGTACATTATACTTCCGCCCTATGTTTAATAGTTGTCTATGTAGGAACTAGTAGAATATGGTTGACTCTGAAGATTATTGTACAATGTTTCTTAGTGACCTAGACCTTCGTCAAGGCATGCGGTTTTAAATTAAAGGTACTGTTCAGAGGCCGTTATTTTCTTATTAGACATAACACGACCGTGACAGCTGACCTCTAGACCCCAGAATGTATAGGTTGCTTTATTACCCTAAGTACAAGCCATCTTCAAAGTTTGGTCAAGGAACTTACTCTGGAAATAAAGTTATCCTGCAAAATCCATTTTCCGTTGAGCCACAATGACCTCGACGTTTGACCTTTTGACCCCAAATCAATAAGCTTTTCTCTTACTGCAATTGCAAGCAAAAGTTTAGTTCGTCCAGATCTGTGATGTAGAACTCAAGTTATTGCGCAGAAACCAGTTTTCTTCTTTCAGTTACAGTGACATTGTCCTTTCTTAACCCATATTCAAGCTATCCACACAGTTTGGTAACTGTAAATGGTGGAGAACTCAAGTTATTGTACGGAAACCATTTTTCTTCTTTCAGTCACAGTGACCTTGACCAATGAATTTTGACCCGAAATAGATAGGTTTCTTTCTCACCCCAAGTGAATGCTACCCACAAAGTTTGATGGAAGTACGTACAGTAGAATTAAAATTATCGCATCGAATATAAGTTAACGGACAGACATACAGATGGACAGACAGGTTCATAGAATAATACACACCGCCAAAATGTCTGACATATAAAAGGAAACTCACATAGTTACTTTTGACAAGTTAGTAGGGGTCACAGACTATTGAACATATCTCACTTATGCCCTCCGATATCCATTCCCATGCCTCGTCGTAATAACGGACATAACACGGAACTTTGCTTTTTTGCTCTGTATGTTACTGATATTCCTATACTTTCCATGTACATAACTTGCACCACTTAATTTTGTAAAGGTCAATCCAACCGTTCATGTATCTTTCTCTGTTGGATATATACAGGTGTCAGAACTGTTTTGCGGTAATTTAATACTTCTCAGTTGTAACTTCCTCCTTCCCTGTTGAATGCAAACACTCATTCACATTGTAAACAAATGATCAGATATCATATTTCATTGATTGCTAGAGAAGAAATCAAGTGGCCCCACCCCTTCTTCTTCTCTCTCTTTCTCTCTGTCTCTCTCTCTCTCTGTCTCTCTCTGTCTCTCTCTCTCTCTCTCTCTCTCTGAATAAATTAATTATAATCCACAAACCACCCAAAATGCATGCAAGTGATGTATATATGTATGTATGTGTCTCATGTTTAATAACAACGATTTATCTGCATTAGGCTATTCAGAACAATTTTCTCTCCTTATGGTAAAAATAGATTAATTATCACGCAAACAGACAGACAATCGCAAAGATAGATAGATACACATACAATCAATTTACGAGAAACATATCAATACAGTTAAGATATATGTAAAAATATCAATAGTCTTTAGTGAAAAGATTCATTTCCAAATAACTTCAATGTCTCCTCTCTAGCACCGCAAGAAGTATTTCGCCAAACATATAAAGTAAAGTAAAACTCTGGCATACACACTATTTTTGGTATGAAATAAATTATTTAAAATATACACAAGCAAATTTTACAAAGCTGGACATGACACTATCTATCTATCTATCTATCTATGTGTGTAAGCTGTATGTATGTCTATATGTATGTATGCATGCATGTCTATGTATCTATCTATCTTTGCGATTGTCTGTCTATTTACAACAAAGTTGAAACCTTCTAAGATTGTAATATAATGTATCTGTGTATATGTGAATGTTATATGCATGTATGTAAGTTTGTTTGACAGCTAATTAAATTATCGATATGTAATTTTGGAGCACATGAGCTGTAATATATTAGTTAGTTGGATAGCTACATATATAGATGCGATTGAACCTGTCCATCTGAATGGTCTCGCAGATAGATAGATAGATACATAGTGTCATGTGCAACTTTGTACATTTACTAGTGTATGTTTTGAAATAATTTATTACATACCAGTATAGTACGTATGCCAGAGTTTTCCTTTACTTTATATGTTCGGCGAAATACTTTTTGCGGTGTCGGGAGAAGCGGCATCGAAATTATTTGGAAATCAATCTTTTCACTAAAGACTATTAATATTTTTACATCTATCTTAATTGTATCAATATGCTTCTCGCAAATTGCGAAACTGAAAATTATAATTGCAGAATGACGCACTTGAATTTTTACTTCGTTCTTTCAGAAAATGGCCACCATTTTATCCGATGAATACCATTCCAATACAACTTTAATAGGGAATCAAACCTGTGCGAAAACTTGAAGTCGGAAGCATAATGACGTAAAGGCTCATTGTAAAATTGTGCTGAAAGTTTCAATAATCGCTGATTGAAACAAAAGAAAGGTTTAAAATTGCCAAGGAAGTCATAGCGTAATATGTTATCTCTTAGTACAAGTGGGACGGATGATTTCGGTATGTGCAATCGTCGATTGATGTATAAGTGTATCTACTTCCACCCTGTGAGACGGAATTTTTTTTTTTTTTTTTATAAATATTAACTCGATTAAGAAGTTTTGGTGATGTACCACCGCCAGAGAAAATCTAGGGGTTTCTAAAAGAATGAGATTTATAGAATAAATGTTGACCTTATATATTAGTGCTTTACTTTTTCTACCTTGATCATTTTTATTGTATATACCTTTAAAATATTGTAACATCTGTACCCTTCATTTTTCGTCTTCGGTAAGTACATGTTTACTTTTATTTGGCAGGGGTGGGGTGGGGGTGGGGCGAGAAAGAATTTAGCAATTTGTATACCTTTACATTTTTACAACCTGACCTTTACTTAGTACCATATAACCAGGATTGTGCTGCTGTGCAGTTAAACCCTATGAATACATATCAACATTGCCGAAAGGTCAAAATTTTAAAAAAAATATAAAAAAGCTGAAGAGAAGCCCGCTGGCAGGAAGAAAACAGTGTAAGTGAAGTCAAGATAGACAAAAACACATAAATTAATAAGCATGTGAGTTTATAAAGAATTGGATTTTGAATATTGGGTAGTCCAGAGAATCATTAGGAAGGATATACAAATTACAAGAATTTGAAGAAAGGTTCAATGACAGTTTGACAGTTTCATCGCACGACCTGAAGCGGCGCGACTCACGACGTTCACAGCTGCTCAAAGTATTCTTACCAGATCGAAAAAATAAAGTAATTTAGTTTATAAACTATATGCAATAATTTTACAAACGTATACAGTATGTTCAACAATGGTATGTATAAAATATGTTGTATTTTCAATCATGTAACTTTGTTTAAATTAGTTCTAAATGCAGTGTCCATAAACGTTTGTATCAACCATCGCATACGTACGTATGTACATATATAATTTGGCTGATATGTAGGTCGACAGGTAGATAGATTTTGCTACTATTGTGCAATGGTACACGTATCTTTACCTCGTAATGTTCCCCCACTATACATAACAGAACTTAAAATCAGCTTTGAATGGGATATCATATGAATATTCATCCTCGCAATCTAAAAATAACACTTGTACATTCTTATTTTTTCTGCAATCTGTTTTCTGTACTAGAATGCGATCACGCGATCAGTTGTAAAGAGGAAAAATGCTAGATCTACCCCCCCACCCCCTTTTTTTTTTTTTTTTTTTTGTAAAAACTTTACTTCCAAGCCCAGATAGACAAAGAAAGATAGCTGGGTGTGCTGGATGGAGCTCTGGCTAGATAAATGAAGTCGTGTTCAATTAAAAGCGACACCTTACGTAGCTTTGTCAGCTGAACAATATATTCACGTGGATAAGGTTATTTTCTTCCCTGTTTAGCTATTCCGAGAGATGGAGAGATAATGAGAGAGATAAAAAAAAGCATTAAACTCCCCCACTCCGAAGAAAAGGAAGAATATACTTGCTGTTAAAGAACATAACTCCGCTCAACAATATGTCCATCAAAGCAACATACTTCGGGCCCTTCCTGATTTACCCTGCGTACCCCTCCTTGCCGAAGTTTGAATGTGATTCAGATTCTATAGTTGTCGATATACTTATCTTTTTCAGTCCAGAGGAATAAATCCTATTTTTTTTCTCACCTGCATACATAGCTTTCAATGTAATATAAATGTGTTGCTGGTTATATTTCTGATATCCCGATGAGTTTTGTCAACTGGGTTGGATCTAAAATTTTGTGTCTCATCTACTGTACGAAGCAGGTTGTTCCACCAGAATCTGGGTAAAAATTAAAAAATAAAAACTACTTTAGTCTACTGATATCTGGGATTGTTCCCAAAGTGTCAAGACATTTTTAATACACTGAGACTTGTCTTAGAGAAAACCTCCACATACAGTACACCTGCCAATAAAGGACAACAATAATGAATCCATTTTTTCATAATTTCACTTTCATATTCAAGTTTTATATCAAGGGCACCTGCTTATATAGGACAACAATGTCAACCAAATTCTTCCTAATTTAACTTTTATATTCAACCTCTATAAAAAAGACACCTGTTCACAAAGGTTAAAATTATATGCCTCTCTTTAGTGTCCTTTATGCACAGGTTTTACTGCATAAAACTTTACTTACAAGCTATGCATATAATCACGAGAAAAATTTACATTTTATGCAGTTGTTACAGTGATACAATAAATAACTCTGAAATTTTTAAATTTGTCTAAATGCTAATTTTAAAACAACTTACGAGTCAAGATACGATAAATTTTATTATGAAATATATTACAAATGTACTGTTTTATCTATTGATAATCCATAATTTTTTGTATCATACATACACACAGATTAAAACAAACAGACAACAAAAACCCATACAAACATGCATACAGACAGATTATATAGCTAGACAATCAGATAGAAAGATAGATGGATAGATGGACGGATGAATAAAATATACTTGCCACGTTTAATCTTTTATGGGAATCATTATCTCCAACATCATCTTTTTCATCAGGAACGTAATACCACTGTATAATAATAATAATAATAATAATAATAATAATAATAATAATAATAATTATATATAAAAATAATAATACAGAGGAAAATGTGATCTAGGGATTGAATGAGGAGGAACTATTACTCTATCTGCCTACCTGTTCATCCATCTATCTATCTGTCTGTCAATCTGTCTAAACAGTGTTGCACCTTGTTCTGTGTCATCCAAATTTTGACCCTGGGCGCGCTTTTTCGTCAGGAAAAAAATATCGAAAAGTACACCTACAACTTTTCTTTAGTGGATGACCATCTACGTCTATATTGGCGCTAGTAATGCCCAAAGTCAATAAAGGTGAAAACAAAGTGTAAGATTGAAATTAATATCCATTTTAAAACAATGTATCTGGCAATGGAAACATGCAAGGTTTGCAATAGTCGGCCGAGTTTCAATATAAAGGTTTTATTTAGTGTAACGTATTTTCGAGGTTAAAGTCACACCTAAGTCAAGGACGATTAAATTTATTTTGAGGTTTAATTAATGACAAAAAGGACTAAATCTATGGAGACACACTATTTGTTATTTAATTAATGATTTATTAATTTGAAAAGAAAAGTAATTAAGAAAACATATCAGGTCGTAATCAGTGAACACTAAAGCTAAATGAGAGCAAGATCCGGAACGGAAAACTCCATGGTGCAGCTAATATCAGGTTAAGCCGATATTCAAATATGTTAATGTCAGGACCGGCCCTAGACCAAATGGCACCCCAGACGAGGGTGCCTTCACCGTCACCCTCCGCCCACCCCTATTTGTTTAACTTTGGATAACCCGAATCCGCCACACACACACACACATACACAAACACACGCGTTTCATTCGCCGGCTCTTAAATCCGGCCCTGGTTAATGTTTTCATGGGTTACTTGAGCTCATGATAAAACCGTTTATTGCAATAATGTAAATGTCCAAAGAAAGTATGATAGTATGGTGCAGACGACAAAGTTAAGGTGGCAAAACTGTCGAAGCAAACAAGATTCTTTCATTTTTGCTAGCATTACTAGCGCCCTACTTACTACAAATTGTGTCAACATATTTGGAGGGTGACGGACACAGTGTCCTCTGTCCTTAGTATCTTAGGTGCAACACTATGTCTATCTATCTATCTACCTGTTCAGTCAAATCTATCTATCTATCCATATATCTATCTGTCTGTCTGTCTGTCTTTCAATTTATCTATCTACCTACCTGTTCAGTCGCATCTATTTGTCTATTTATCAATATATCTGTCTGCCAATCTATCTATATATCTACCTACCTACCTATTCATCTTTCTATTTATCTATGACAGCATCGACACCTTGTGCTTCTAACTCCCCAACTTCCACAAATCCTTTGCAGATTGCGTACGCACCCGAGCACCCATTTCGAATAAGGTACGACATTTCACAGGACTGACCCCTACAACGACTAGAATTCGAGCATGCAACAGCACGACACTGAGTACGCACACGAGACCGCAATGGAAATACCATGACTGGTCTCTACCGAAATTTTATAAAGAGGTAATAATAACTGACATTTCAAATTAAACATGTATTCGACAAGACAAACGCCACCTCAGTAACGCCGAGACAGCATCTTTTTCTGGCACCAAGATACAGTACCTGACACATTTGGCCAAGAAGTCTCAGTCGCAAACAAACGTCAAAATAGTAATTGTAGACATTGGAATTAATGACAGGCAAAAGAATGGTGCTCAGACCATCCTTGCAGAAATTCCCAATGGAAAAATCTTCTTTCGGCTGGAAAACTACTCTCAGAAATTTTCCTTTGAGAAACTTGGGCATGCTCAATTCTTTTATCTCCAAAAACTTTGACTTTATCCCTAAACTAGAAGACTCCAAGTTCTGCACATGGATTGACAAGATACACTGGACAGACGAGACTGCAGCTACATACACTCAGAAAATATAGATACTAATATGAGGATATAAAATATTTTGAAACGCGTTTGTCAGTAAAATATAATTTCACCTATTTGGCAACTCAGAAAAGAAATAAGCGGCATGAATCTAAATTCAATAACATATCCAGTTGGCAGCCTGTTTATGTACAGAGAATGTACATAATTGCATTTCTGCCATTAGAAATAAAAGCATACCCAACATATTTATTCAGAATTCAAACCTCAGTAAATCAGAAATTAGGGCCTTGCAAAATGTATCCAAAAACAAATCTTTGGTAATACAGAATGCAGAGAAGAGAAATACCGTCGTTGTCATAGACCTAGATCGGTATATTTTGGAGGGGGGGGGGGCAATTTAATGATTTGGAATATTATCAGTCTCTTTCAAAACCAATTTTTCATGATACACCATTGGAACTCAGACGCGAACTTGGAAAATTACGTGAAGGTAATTTTTTGGGCAAAACGGAATTCGACTACTTGATTCCGAATATTTCAATACCAAGGTATTTTAATATTTTTCCTAAAATTCACAAACCTGTGGAAAACTTGGCAATGCCAACGGAAGTTCCGCCAGCTAGGAACATTGTTTCAGATTGTTAAAGTGAGATTGAGCGTATTGCCGAACGGATCGATTTTTATTTTAATCTTTTGGCTCAGAAACAGTTTTTATATTTTAAAGATACAATATGATTTTCTGGAAAAACAGAGTAAAATTAAGCTCTCCTAAAAAAATATTCTGGTTACAGCAGATAGTATAGCCTTTGAATTAATATCGAGCATGTGCATGGTTTGGTTGTTGTAGAAAGGTGATGCTTTATAATCCGGATCCAACTCGACCGCATGATGAAATTTGTCTTGAAAAGAACGATTTTATTTTTAATGAAAAAATGTATCTCCAAGAAAAAGGTACAGTTATGGGAAAGAAGTTTGCTTCATCTTAGGCAACTATTTTTTGTTGCTTAATGGGAGAAAGAAATATCTACCATTTGTTGATGTTAGGTTTATTGATGATATTTCTTCATTTGAGTCCATTCGGAAGAAGAACAAAAAGAGTTTCATGACTGGGCGAATAACCACCACACATCAATTAAAACTAAAACTAAATTGAGTAGAAGAAAGTGCAGGCTTCTTAGGTGTAACAATATACAAGAGAAATAACTTTGCGAACGGAGATCTTTTGAAAACGATGGTATATTTCAAGGAAACCGACACTCATCAATTGCTACATAAAAACAGTTTTCATCCACGGCATACGTTCAGGAACGCTGTTAATTGCCATATACTGAGGTCCGCCGGATTTGCGACATTAAACAATACGTTTATGAGGCTTGTTCGTTGCTTTTCTCTGGACTATGAGAAAGAGGTTACAAAACTAGCGAACTTAGGACAATGAAATCTAAGGCATTAGAAAGAATAAATATTTGCAACAAAGCACAAGAAATAATTTCAATACACGCTCAGTCTCTGCATCAAAGTATGCTAGAGAAAATGTTAGTGATTTGCAAGAACAATTTCCTGAAACATGCACTTTGGTCACTTTTTAGTGAGATCCAAAATACCGAATATCAACAAAATTGTTTTAAGTGTGAATTTAATGGTTGTTGGCTACGTGAATTTCTAATTAATTCAGACATACTAAATATCTTGAAAACAGGTAGATGTTGTAAAATCAAACAACATATTTCATGTAATACACAAAATATGAAATATATGGTGTATTGTTTAAACTGTAAAAAACAATATGAAGGGGAAACCGAAATAAATTTGCGCGTTAGAATGGAATGGGCATTTTTCGGACATTTCAGTATGAGCACAACATCTTCTGGTCAAAAGCGGATTTAAGAATAAGAGAAAAATTCTGGATTAATCGTTTAGGGGCTGAAACTAATTTTGAAGTGCCAATTTGAACGTAGTAATGGGTATTTTTATTTTTCCTTGTTTTTTTAATTTCCTTTTTCAAACTTTTTTAAAATACTAAACAATGTATTATCATTGAGATAAATAGATTCAGTCGCATTTCTCTCTCTCTCTCTCTCTCTCTCTCTCTATATATATATATATATATATATATATATATATATATATATATATATATATATATATATAGGCTTCTTTCTTACCTCAAGTGCATGCCACCCACAAAGTTTGGCAAATATACGTCATCCAGAACTAAAGTTATAGGAAACATTAACGGACAGACGGACAGACAGGTTCATAGCATAAAACACACCGCCAAAATGGCTGACGTATAAAAAGAAACTCACACAGTTACCTTTGATAAGTTAGAAAGATCGCACGCTATTGAACTATTGAATATATCTCACGTATGCCCTCCTATATCCATACTCTTGCCTTATCATAACAACGACATAACACCGAACTTTGTATATTTGCTCTGTATGTTACTTATATTCCTATACTTTTCATGCACATAACTTAAACCACATAATTTTGTAAAGGCCAAACGAACCGTTCATGTATCTGTCTCTATTCGATATATACACGTGTCAGAATTGTTTTGCGGTAATTTTTAATACTTCTCCGTTGTAGCTTCCTCATTGCCTATTGAATACAAACACTGATTCACATCGTAAACAAATGATCAGAGATCAGATTTCATTGATTGCTAGAGGAGAAATCGAGTGACCTACCGACCCACCTCTACCCTCTCTCTCTCTCTCTCTCTCTCTCTCTCTCTCTCTCTCTCTCTGAATAAATTATTTCTAATCACAAACTATTCAAAAATAAATGTAAATAAGCATATAAGTATGTATGTATTTTTGTCTTATGTTTAAGAACAACAATGTATGTGTTATACTGTTCAGGAAAACTCTCCCTATAATAGAACAATTGACACGCAAACAGAACAACAATGTATGTGTTATACTGTTCAGGAAAACTCTCTCTATAATAGATCAATTGACACGCAAACAGAACAACAATGTATGTGTTATACTGTTCAAGAAAACTCTCCCTATAATAGATCAATTGACACGCAAACAGAACAACAATGTATGTGTTATACTGTTCAGGAAAACTCTCCCTATAATAGATCAATTGACACGCAAACAGAAAGACAAATGCAAAGATAGATAGATACACATACATTCATACATACATACATACATACATACATACATACATACATACATACATACATACATACATACATACATACATACATACATACATATTACAAGCTTAGAATGTTTCTACATTGCTGTAAATGTACAAATGGATATCTTCTTATAAGCGTAATATGTAATCTGATATAAATTTAAGTTACCTTACAACAAAGAAACACCTAGCTGTTTATGGTACGGTTGTATTTAGAGTCAGCCAACAACAACAAATATGGCTTATATTCTTTTTTGTACACTTTTAAAGCAACATTGACTTTTTACTTATCTTTCTATTTCATGCAACTGTGGGGGTAATTGTTACCTGAAAATGACTAGAATGTGTATTACGACTGTGATACAAGGTGTATTTTCTGTCTAAAGCGTGCAGAAGAATAAATAAATTTCGCTTAAATCTGAGGAATATATTGTCTTTGCTATTGCAGTAATGACCAAAATACGTTTTCTTTGGCGGCGAAGTCGTCGAATCATTTGGAAATCAATCTTTCTGACGAAAAACTTTTGAAATTTTTGCAGCTAACTAAGCTATTTATATGTAATAGTAATGTCAAAGCACATGCACTGTAAATATATTACAGACAGACAGACAGATAGATAGATAGATAGATAGATAGTGTCATATGCAGCTTTGTATATTTTGCACATGTATGCTTTTTTAAATAATTTATTACATAAAAGTATATTATGTACGCCGGAGTTTTCCTTTACTTTATATGTTTAGCCAAACACTTCTTGCGGTGGCGGGAGAAGCGGCATCGAAATTATTTGGAAATCAATCTTTTTACTAAAGACTATTAATGTTTTTACAACTATCTTAATTGTATCGATAGGTTTTTCATAAATTCATTGCAATTTTTTCGGAGTGCATCAACTGGCCTAAAAATATGTAACAGAAAGAAAGTGAAACCAACAATGTAAGTAAAATCAACAAGCACTTTATTTCTAGACAATTAAAATGAAAATTCAAAAAGACACTTACAATATTGTGAATTAAATTCCGAAAAATCCAGTAATCCTAAGTGTCCTGATCACAAATCCTAAATATATAATGTTCCAAATGAATTCCAGTAGCCTTGAATGTCCTGATGTGCCAATAGTCTTGAATGTCCTGATATGCCAGTAGTCTTAAATGTCATGATATGCCTGAATGACGTAATCCAGAATATCTTTCAATGAACTCACAAAACTCCCAAAGGCATGTATCAATCCCCAAAAGTCCTAAAGTCTATGAGTACTTTAGTATTTCCAATGAATATTTAAAATAAATAATTCCTCTCTCTAAATTTGATTTTTTACAAAAAATATAAACATCTGATTATTAAACAAAATTTCTTAAAGGCCGATAGTTAGCATAGGAATGAAATACTTCTTACCAAACTTCCTATATATATAAACACAGGTCACCTGACAGAATTTTCTAGAAAATCATATGGCTTACCTGACAAATATCAGTAATTCTAGTGGAAAACCAGTATAAGTGTAAACAAAAGCAACCCTGACCTCGAATTTTAAGTAAACAACTTGTTTACATCCTATAACCAAGGAAAAGGTTAACTATGAATAACAAAAGTTAAATATGTAAACATTATACATAACAATAGGGAGATAGATAGATAGATAGATAGATAGATAGATAGATAGATAGATAGATAGATAGATACACAGTGAACTGTGCACCTTTGAAAAATTTGCGTTTGTGTGAGTTTTATTTATAATATATTACATACGAACAAATTCTGTATACATGAGTCCTACTTTCCTTTTATTGTTGTCCATAGTTACAGTAAAATGATGCCATTTGTTACGTTTATTAAATGTTGTTTAAAAAAAACTTATCTCTCCGGCCGCCATTCATTATTTTTTAATAAATATTTCCCATATTTTATATTTTACCGTATTTGGTAAAGTAACTCAAAATAGCAGAGCAGTTTATGTGAAATTATAAAGATAATTATATTTCTACTATAAGCAAGGGAGTATATCCGGGATATAGGATCTGAAGCATTTGACATACCTCGGCTATTTCTGCGAGACATAATTATTCATCGTGTGTATGTTGGCGCAGTAATTTGCAGAAAAAAATATATTTTGTTCGCCGGAAATTTCTCCGCAAAAAAAGACAACCTCGGCTATATTTACTATTGGTTTTTATATGGGAATTCAATCGGAACATCTTCGGCCTTTTCCATCCCATGCTAGAAAAAAAAACTTGGATGTAAGTAATGGCCATTTTTAACTGCCCTCAAGTCCGTGATGGTTATTACGTCATAATAACTTCAATAACGTCACAATGGCTAGATGACGTAGTCATCACTAACAGCATCGTAAGCAATCGTTTAAAGCTATTGAAACCGAATGATTTCTTAAATTGATTCTTTGTAAAGCTGCAGGAATAACATTAAAGATTAAATATGTAGGTATTTCATTGATTATTAAAACGTCATGCAGTGTTATTTTCAGAACCGATCATTTGTAAGATTCTGTTCTTCGCACATCTAGCGGGATGTTCTTCCGCCCAAAACTTACCTATTCGGGAAATGTCACTTCGATTCGCTCCAAGTCTCTTTCAGAGAGTCGAAGTTATTCGACTCGCATGGGAAAGAGACGAGGATGTTCCAAATTATAGGATCAACCGAGAGGTTACGAATGAAAAAACACTTCATTCTTGTTTCGTAAATAACCGAAGTGGTCCGAATGTGAGCCATCGACATATTTTCGAGGTATGATCCGTTGGATTGACCTATAAGTTGCGTATGGATCTGAGGAAGACATTTGCCACACCATGATATCTATCAGTTTCAGTTTCAAAATAGATTCATAAAGACAATATATAATTGTAATTTAACCTTTTAATTCGTCATTGAACTAACCAGTTATAACTTATTCGTGACTGCTTTTGCCCAAGTTTTTGTAATTTCTCTTAGGTGAACAGCCATTTTTAAACACAGATCCAGTTCACGTTTTTCGGACCATAAGATATTAATCCACCGATATGGAAACTATTTCTCAGGATGATAGCTGGAGAAATGTCAGTGTATTTCACTTGCTGCAAAATGGATAGTTTTAGGCTACCAAAGAATCACAGCAATCTAAAAACTAAAATTTAGAATATAAAGTTTTTTTTTTTTGGGGGGTGGGGGGTGGGGGTGGAGTGGGGTTAGTGGGTGGCAGTAGTCTCTGCAAAATATCTGTCCCAATATAGGAACCAATACAGAAAAACGTATCGAAAATGACATCATGTCGGTATATGTTATTCAAATAATTTAATTTGGCTATATAAAAATCCACAGAATTTTCACTGGTTCAAGCATGTATATTTCTGTCATGTTATACGTCGAGAAAATTGAAGGTTGATGAGTGTACTTTCCTGCTATGTAAAATTTTATTCAGTCATGTAAATGTTTGAGACAGTGGAAACGCTTTACAGGAAATGGTAGATTTTTGATAATTTCACACGTTTTGAATGCTTTCAGTTCTCTTATTTGTGTCCACGAACCAGTTATAACTGGCTAATTCAATAAATTTGGGTACGTCATATTGAGTTGCACGGTAAACATAAATTTATCATCCTCGAACATTCTTAACTCAACAAACGTTATACTGGAGCAAATTTGGCAGGGTATGCAATTGTTCTAGACACGTTTCCTTTTAAAATGGAAGTGGTTGAGTGACTTCTTTTTTCTTCCTCTTTCTCCTTCACCTCTAGTAGTATAGTGCGACACTTTAGACCCAACCGGGTATCCTGTATTAAATAGGATAGACACAAATTATAGACCCAAACGGGAGATTAATATTAGGCCGCCATTGTTTTTTGGTGGGAAATTGTAACATTGTAACACGATAGATCTGTTTTGCGGGGAAATGTAACATTGCAATACGGTGAGTCTGTTTGACCTCTAACTCAAATCCTCTGAGGGTTTGTGGATTACAGGGACAATGGGAATTAACATATGGACGCCATTTTGTATGGCATTTGGGGTACAATGGGAAATTAATGTTAGGTCTCCATTTTTATGGTATTCTGTGGACGAAGGGAAATCCTATGTTAAGAAATATTCATATGCACTTAAAATTTGCGATACATTATTGCATATTAGGGCATAAGGGGAGTCATATGTTAAACAGGGTAAAAGAATATAGGGCATAACGGGAAATTAACATTAGGCCGCTATATTTTAAATATATGGGGGGGGGGGATAATGTATTGTCTAAACATTGTTTAATAGGTTTTTCATGTGTAGTGTATCTGTCTGGTTATAAGTGGCAAAAGTTTAAGATGTTTGTTTTGGCTGGATATGTAAATTGTGAAAATTAGTTCATAGGTTCATTTTTCACATGACGAGTCTGTCTGACAGAAATGGTAACAATATTACAAGTTGGTTCTATTTTGGCAGGAATAGGTGGTTTCAAACTGAAACGAATATTACGTCGTAGGTTCATCACAATTGAGAGAGAGAGAGAGAGAGAGAGAGAGAGAGAGAGAGAGAGAGAGAGAGAGAGAGAGATGGTGGTCAATAGATGGATTGATAAGTCACTCATCAAATGGGAGATATATTTCTCATCAATAACGACAATCGGACTCCTGATGTTGATAGGTTTCACATGATGGGTGATTATAAGGACAAGGAGATATTAACATTTTTGTGTAGTAGTCTGGGGACAAGGGGAAATCCTAGGTTAAACAGGGTAAAAAGAATTAATGAGAAAAGGGGAAATTAATATAAAGCCATCATTTTGTTATAGTATTCTAGCGACAAGGGGGCATCCGATATTACAAATATTCATGAGCGAATCCTTTATAAACCTTGTATGAAGTTCAAGAGGGGAGTTTTAGAATTTTGGCTGTTTCTAAATTTAAATTGCTCCCTATACTGGCAGTATGTTTTATTTTCCGTCAGTATCAAGCCAGGCAGAATTTTCATCTACCAATTTCTGACAAATCTAAGATATACCAGTAGCTATTTCTTTTCTTCTTCAAAAACTGACTGACTTCAGCTTACGTAAGGCAAGGTGTAAAATTTAGACTATATTGGATGACTGGTTAATTCGTATGAAGCAGATTCAATTCTTAAGGTGTTCAAATACTTTAAAACTGATCAGATACAGAACGACTTTTTCCGAATGTGACAAAAATGTGATAATGTGCTAAAATTTAAGACTCGCACAGGAAAATGTTACTGCCGATAACCAAGTTAAGATTTTGTTTCTGGTAAGGTTGTGAGTTTTGAAGACGCCCAGTGCAAAATAGTTCTCTCGAGATCTATTTTGGTTACATTTTCAAACTGATGTTTTTCTTAATGAAGATACGATTTTATTGTAAGGTTGTAATATTTTTCTGTTCTGATGATCAGATTTCAGCGTAAGCTAGGGTTTTTTGTGCTGTAATGTTGTGCGTTTGTGCAAGTTTTGAAAACAGCAAGGCTAATGTTCAAAACAATGAAATTAAACTATAATTATGAATAAAATGTACCTATAAAGAAACACCAAAGATTGAGAGAGACAGATACAGAGACAGACAGAGACAGAGACAGAGACAGAGAGAGAGAGAGAGATCAAGTTTCTATTTCTTCAAAACCCGAATGGCCCTTTTCACAGCCCGCCTATAATTCTTTGTGTGCGTGTGTGTGTGTCTGTGTGAGAGAGAGAGAGAGAGAGGTGCATTATATAATGTGTGTGAATATCTTATTCATACTTTAATATATATATATATATATATATATATATATATATATATATATATATATATATATACTTGTATTTATGGTATATATTCCCTTTGAATAAAATTACACAGAAATTTCAAAAACACATTACATTACAGGAAGGTACTTTTGTGAGGAAATAGTCATAAATCTGCCACAAGAAATCTGCAGGCAAACGATATCCAAAGAAATATAGTCAATAACACATACACATGAATGTCGCCCAGAATTCAAAGGAAACGTATCGAATTGTGGAATCTGATCTTTGTAAAATCGCACAGGATTGAATTGCGTTGTCACTATAATCTTTCTTTGTCAATCGTCGATCTAATGTTCTCACTAAAACGGCTATTGTAATGTCAGCTATCTGTGTCTGCTATAAAGCTGGTGCGTAATGAAATCACGACTGTATCCGACTACCGCTGAGGTAGATTCAATTGTTATTTCTGTCCTTGAACGTTTTATATTGGGAACGGAAAACTGTTAATGTGTTATAAGACATTTTGGCAAAATTAAAACACTTGAGAAAAATGGAAAAAACTTATCTTGAAAAATCTAAGAGAAAGAGACCTACATCTACTTCCAAATCCTCCATTACATCGATGTCAAGCAGCAGCGGCAACCACTGCCGCTACCACTACCACGGCAGGAATACGACTTGGACGTGGAAAAGGTGTAAGGCAATCAGTTGCAGTTGATGTTTTCAAGTCCTTAATTGTTTTCTAAACTCAACTGTCCCATTCAGGGCCGTCCAATTTTCCTATAAGCAGAGATACTATTCAATCGTTGCCAATCCGTTCTTTATGTTTTTTCTTCCACAACAACAAAAATAATAATAATAAAATGTAAATCCTTTACCACTCTCGTGTGGTAGTATATAAGTGTTTTTGTAGATATAGTCTGTGTAAGCACTCTTACCCTTGCTCGTTTGCGTTTTTACTAGCAATTCTGTTCTTAACAAGAACAAAGCACTACATGTACGTTACATAACTTCGATGTAGTTTAGTTTTTGCCGTTTAAACCTACTTTGATATCAAAGTACACCAAACCTTAAGCAAATCTTGTATTTTATTTTGCTACAGGACCGTTCTCCAATATAAAAAGTTATAAAACAGAAATATCATTTTGAGTGCAAATCTTCAACGAGAAATTTCACACAGAAAAATATGATCTACCGTACCAAAAGTAAAACGAAGACGAATATGATATCATGTCTTGCAACCAGACGGCATGTTGATGGAGTTTTATGGGTGTTGGATAGTAGATAATTAAGTGCTGGTTCTCCAACGGCATGTTGATGGCATAGTGTGGGTCTTGTATAGTAAATAACTGAGTATTGGTCATGCTGATGGTAAAGTTTGAGTGTTGGATAGTATATAACCGAGTAATGGACGGTAAATCGACGTGTTAGATAGTACATAACTGAGTGCTGGATAGTATATCAGTGGGTGATGGTCACTCCAAACGGCGTGATGATGGTGCAGGGTGGGTGTTGGATAGTAGGTAACTGGGTGATGGTCACTTCAAGCGGAGTGTTGATGGTATAGTGTGGGTGCTGGCTAGTATATAACTGGTTTTTGGATAATAGTAGATAACTGAGTGTTGGTCACTCCAAACGGCGTATTGGTTAGTAAGTATAGTTTAACATTAAATTTCCCGTTCGAAGACATAGACACCCATAATGTTAAACCTATAGACATTTTTAACATTACATTTCACGTTAGACGACACATAAACCCATCATGTTAAGCCTAAGGACATTTATAACAAAATATTTTACGTTAGAGATCATAGAGACCCAAAATAATAAAATATAGCTTCAGTGGTAAATTCCCATATTTTAAATTAACCGGTCGTCCAGAATTCTCATACAGTACCTACTGGCTGCACTTAGTAGCTTCGCATATCAATTTCCGTGGACTAGACTTTTCGCATTTTCATTCTTCTTTACATTTTTTCTCCACCTACAACCGCGCTAAGCTTTGACCATTAGCAGTTGGCAATACATCTAGTTTATAGTTTACAATTAATAGATTTTTACCAGGAATAAACATTCTTTTACAAGTGATACGCAGTATTTTTATTTTTACAATTACCTTTATTATTAAGTAAACTGTTCGATAGTAAGATATACCTACAATAGAGCTTGTGGGGAACATGTTTGTACCAATAACAAAAATGTTTCAAGTTTGTGAGGTTTGCAAATTTACTGTTTACAAAAAGAAAAATTGCATTATCTACGACATACGTTTTAACCATTGGTATAAGAATGCTGTACAAAAGCTGAATAGCTTCAAAATGTTCAAGTGGTCAGAAGACATACCTGGAAATGAACAGTTTAGAAGAGCACGTTCAGAATCTACCTTTCGAGCTGCGAGGACTCATTGACCACTACTTTGTACAAATTAAAGCGAATTCCATCCGAAACGGCAAAAACATTTTAATCATTGACATCTGAAATTTATGAGAAGACTGATTACTTTGAAAATATTCCAATGGTCCGACGTTGATCAACTGCGAAGACATTATAAGACTTGCTATGCCACGACTTCTGTCATCAGTGTTACAACAAAATTCCATGGAAGGAAGTCAATGACACTGTTCAAGACTTAGTGGATTATCAGGTATTTTTGAAAGGACTGATTACACAAGACGAAAAGATTCCTTTGAATTTTGGACCAATTGTCGCGTGCGTGTTAGAGATATCATTTCATGGATTTCGTTTACTTGCAGATTTTTTGTCTCAAATTTATAAACAGTACATCAAAAGACATGAAAACTATTGGGATTTGAACTGTTTACATTTAACAGTGTTTAGTATAAACAGTCGTTCTAAATTTTCTGGAGGTCAGTTTTTGGATAGCCGAAACCTGCAAATAATCTCCAGGAGCTACCGAACTTTTTTTACCTCACAGATATTGACTCTCTCTCTCTCTCTCTCTCTCTCTCTCTCTCTCTCTCTCTCTCTCTCTCTCTTCAGTGGATATAGAAAGCATTGGTTCAGGATCAGTCATATCTTCGTCAGAAATGCTAGCGTGAACTGCTGATAATACTTCTCTTATCGCATGTCAAGAAGGAAAGACATTGGTCTACAGCGTGTCTCAAGAAAGTGAAAGAGAGAAAAATGGAGAAATTTCAGAAGAAGAAGAAGAAGAAACAGGAGAAGAACCCATTCCAGCAAAGACATTGAAAGCAAAACACGCAGAAGAAACAAAAAAGAGCCCATGCCAGTGATGACATTCAAAAAAGAAAGACATTGTAAGAAGAACAAAATAGACTTGAGTGATGTGTTTTTGAACTTTAATTGTAATTCTTATTCAAGAGAATATACCAACAAAAAATCTTAAATGTTTTTGTGTCTTAATTTGTTTTTCTAAGCATGGGTACTCTCTGTCTGCCTGTCTGTCTGTCTCTCTTCTCTCTCTGTCTCTCTCTCTCTGTCTGTCTGTCTCTCTCTCCCCCCTCTCTCCCCCCTCTCTCTCTCTCTCTCTCTCTGTCTCTCTCTGTCTCTCTCTGTCTCTCTGTATCTCTCGCTGTGGCCAGAATTTACAGAGCCATTCGAAAGCCTTTCATCGGCCACCCTATTCTCCTAAAAACAGATATAGTACTCAATCAGTATCAATCTGTGTGTTTTTATATTTGTGTAGCTCATAAAGATTCTTTTGTCCATCTTGGTCTTTTATAGGGTACATTTCAATGATGTTATTAAATGTAAAGTTTTGTTTGGCCGTTTTTAAATTTAGTTTTGTTGTTTTCAACACTTGCACAAACTCACAACCTTACAGTACAAGAAATCTTAGCCAACTCTAAAATCTGACTATATGAACCGAAAAATGTTACAACCTTACACTGGATGTCTTCAAATTCACAACTTTACCAGATAAATCTTAACTTCATACAGGCAAAAATCGTTGGTTTGAAAAATTTAACCACAAATAAATCTCGACAGTAATATTTTCATTCTGCACCTTATGTAAGTTGAAGTCATTCAGTTTATCAAAATACAAACATTTCGTAAGAAATTGATGAATGAAAAAAACTGAAGATTATAGACGAATTCATAATCATATAAAATGTCAGTTGAAACATATATTTTTAAACTTTCCTCAAACTGATACCTTTTTTTTTTTTACTTTTGCAAGTCATTGCCAGCAGATATTAGAAGCCTCAGACACGACCTTATTTAAACCATGCTTTGTTTATCATATGCTTGTCCTTATCAATCGATTAAGCTTTTTCTCGAACTCTCCTAACATTCAGAAGCCGAATTATGCTAAGACACAGTTTAATAGGTTATCACGTTGTGAAAGGTATTGCAATTGATTTTAAGACTAATTAGGCCGGTTTTAAATTTCCCTTTCATGACTATGCGTAAATGTTTCTATTTTACGGTCACCTTGAACATTCTTATTCACTCTAGAACATTATGTGACATTCGTGATCAATATACTTTCGCAAATTTACAAGGGGAATGTCATCAAAAATTTTAACAAACTGCGATTTTTAAAAGAAAGACATGAGTAGTAATAGATCCGGGAAAAATAATTGCCGCGAAATAATTTGACATAGGGAAACCTATTCACTGTCTGTTGTTAATTTGTATAGCAAAAATATTTTTAGATATCATCTGATCAATTATCTAACAGCGACCTTGATGCTTTTATGTATTTTAGCATTTATTTCGATAATCGCCTGCGATGCCTTTCATTGGTTAGTTGTACTGCTTTCTCTGGAGGACTGAAGGTAAAATGACGTAATATGTTCAAGTTCTTGCTTGTTGAGTTCTAGTTCATCTTCTGTTTTATCCATGTCCCGAAAATGTTGTTCCTATGTATTGTATAGCCTTTCACAGCCGAGTTTGCAGAATGATGCTCGGTGTGCGATCAGTGGGCAAGTCTTCAACTGTGCGCCTGGATTTGCTTTAATGTTATCTGCTGATTCTAATTTTGCTTGATCTATAATAATCTTCAACAAGTTCTCACGAATTTGATCTACACAGCCATTAACCTGTTAATAATAAATATATCTTCAATGTCATTTAGAATTTGATCAACGTTTTTGTCTTGTTATAGTAGCATGTCTGGATTGAAAGGCTACCTCCGATTATTGCGTTTGGGTGTTGCGTAACAATGTATTTACTAATAACTGTCTTCTTCCCCTTTCTCTGTATTTTTGGCGTTTCATCTCCACTTGTTGGAGCGGTAACATCTGATACAGGCATTTTGTTTCTTGAATGCTAAACGTTTATGTCGTATTTAAATGAACTTGGTACGTCAATCTGCCTCATGATTTTGTAATAGGTTACAGTAGGTACCTCATCACTCTTACAAGCTCTCCCTATGTGTCTGTCCTTCTCGAGTCCGAAGCAAATTTAAAAACTAACTACAATTTAAAAGGTTTTGTCGTATCTTTACATTTTGGACATTCCAACACATCTCCTTGATAACAGATGCATATAGTACGTGTGACATTTGTATCCAAATGATTTGAAAGATTTCATTTTAGTCAAATGTAAATCAGTTTAAATAATAACCAAATATATATGTGTCATCTTGATATGAGAATGATATCTTGATTATTTTATATTGTATATGTGTTATGACTGAACGACATCAGTAAGCTCTTTCTTGGCAGTTGTCCACATAACAAAACAAACAGTTGGTGCATATTTTAAATGGTACATTTTGCTTGATAGCACATTGTATTCCATTGCACACATTCGTTTCGTGGAGATATGTTCTAAATGAGCACAGTTTGGATCTCAATCCCACAAAACCACTAGTTGGAGTGCCTGAGATTTCGTCTTTGGACACTATGAGAACTTGCTTGTTCTTTTGTTGAATGTTAAAAGGTCATCTTTGTTATATTCGCTTGTGTCCCAATAATTATTTGTCCCAACAGTTATACACATAAAATCTGTGTAGGTTAAAAGTAATATCATCTTGTCATCGTATGATTTTTTCAAATTGTTTCAACATAATTCATACATTAGCCACACCCATTTTAAATTCTTCACAGGCCTGGATTATGACATCTCCCACGCATACAAGTTATTTGAAAAGTGATAATATTTAATCTATATTTCATCCAACTGTCCATCATTTTTAATATTTCCATCGTCATCTGCGTAGACATCTGCTTTCATTTATTTGTTGATGATCATACTGATTCCTCCTTTAATTCCACTCTCGCTGATGAGGAAATTAAAAGTGTCTCCTGCCAACTCATGATCACTGTAGTGATGAACAGGATCTATCTTGTAATTTATCATACTACATACTTCTTAAATTCTTCGAAGATAACACACATCATTAAGGTGTCTTTCTTTACAGAGTAGTCGTGAAGGTCGCCTAATGTTTTAAGGTTAAAGTGTTACATCACATTTTGCACATACTAGTAGCCGCCATTTGATTTGTTTGTATTTGTCATGTATGATGTTTATATTCTTAACTTTTGTTTATGATTGTAAGTTGTATGGTTATTTGAAAATACATACGTAACTTTTGTCCATGCTGGTAAGTTGTGTCAGGTAGGCCAGTATTTTCATAGGCATTGTGCAATTAGACTTTTGTGACATAAATCAGGTAGCCAGTATTTTTCCATTAGAATTACTCATATTCTGATGTGACATAGGTCATGTAGGCATGTGTATTTATATACAGATTTTGGTAAACAAATTCATTCATGTTCTCGAATTCCGGTTCTAAATATTAGTCTGTAAGGAATCTATTTTAGTAATTATATCTGTGTTGTTGAAATCAGATATAATTTTAGATGAATTATTAATTTACAATATTCATTGGAAGTACTAAAGTGCTCATTGACTTTTGGATTAATACATTCTGGATTACATTTTTGTGGTATATCAGGACATTCAAGGCTATTGGAATTCATTCTGAACATTCTATTATATTGTACTTGTATTAGGACATTTATGATTATTTGGAATTTAACTCACAAATTGTAAGTGTCTTTTGAATTTTCTCTTTAATTGTCTGGAAATAAATTGCTTCTTGATTTTACTTAATTTCACTGGTTTCGCTTTCTTTCCGTTACATATTTATAAGACCTAGAGTCGTAACAGTGTTAAACAATTCTAAATAAAAGAAATTCTTTTGGAAGAATAGTTTCTCCGTTGAATCTATCGAAGTTACCTAAACACTCCTTGGGATAGATATGTTTTTGTAAAATAAACTGTGAGCATATTTTCAAGCGAACTATTCGCTTCAACAGACTTGTCATCAAATGTTTTGCTAACTGCTCTATGAATTACCCCCTAAAAGTAAAGCTATATATAAATCTAATCGTTCTCTATATAGTTATTTCCGGCACCATTATCAGAATTCTGACGCACAAACTCCTTGATCAAAAAGGTGGCTGTCATACCCAGGTAAACTGTGGATGAACTATTGTAGGTTAGATGGAGCGGTATACATTCCAGTCAAGTTATTATGATAGCTAACTCTGTGAACATGCGATGTGCTGTCGCAAACGTTTAAACCTTCAATTTCTTTCCCACAACTGTGACAAATATATGTTACGTTAAAGTGTTTCTTATCGTCCTTTGTGAACATAATCGTTATTTTTAGTTTTATTTCATCGAACACAATTGTTGCGATCCAACCCAACCAATTGTAGAACAATTTGATGCAACCACTTTCCCTGAATACATTTGGTTTGTGAAGTTTGTAAACAGTTTTCAATGTACTTTGTGTGTGCCATCCGTTACCTCATTGTCCCCAGAGAATAAGAGTTGTTGTGTAACAACATCTCTATTATTTTTGTTGTATGTTTGTTTTTTAAATACACTTTTCAAGTCTCAATACATTTTGTTTAAAGCATGCTCTTTTATGTTCATTTAATTTTTCCAGTTAATTGAAAAACTGTCTCTTTGAGTGTTTGATAATTTATGTTTAATATGGTGAACTGGATTAGAGCAAAAGGTTGAACTGTTAATACAGTCTCATATCTGGGTAGGATGCTGCTACAAATAAAGTATTTACAATGTCACTGAAGTTTTCTGCCTACAGGAATTCAAAGCGGGATTCCAATGATCTTTTAAACAATTAATCTTGCATGTTTAGACAAATTTAAAAACAAATGACATTTTAGACAATTTAATTAACATTTATTTAGTAGTATTAATTATTATGTACAATTGTTTGCTTTTTCTGTACTACTTTTGGCATCAATATTATCGCCACATGTTTGTCCAACTCGTCATTTGCGATGTATTTTTTCACCATATCATGGTTTTGCAGCATCTTATTATCCTGAAATCAGAAGGGGTTTTGTAATCACTCCTCTGTGTGTGTCTGTGTGTGTGTGTGTGGGTGTGTGTGTGTGTGTGAGTGAGTGACTAAATATATGCATATAAATCAAAAACCGTTCCATGGAATTCAATTAAAGCTGAGTATAAAAAAATGTAGAAATAATTAAATTATGGTTTTTGTTTGTCATCAATTTCAGGAGTATTGCTTAAATAAATATAAACTCTATAGAAAAGACGTTTCTTTGCATACGTTTCTCAGCGATAACTTTTTATTTGTAATCTGATAGAAACGTGTCAGTTTGTTCAGGATAACTAATTAGAATAAGAAGATATAGACAAATTATAGGCAAACGGAGACAGGTCAGAGAGAGAGAGAGAGATTTAATGTCAAGTTTAAAGATATCGTCGGTGTAACTAGTGCCGTTTACTATAATTTTGCATGAACTTTCAAGTACTGATTTCTTCGAAGATAATTCTTTCATGTGATTCTACATGGATATGTTATGAGTGTTTGAGACAATGGCTTCTTGAAAAAAGGAGAGTTATATTTTTATAATTAGGAATTTGGCTTTGTTTTGCCATAAACGATAATTGGTATAGTCTTTACATTTATGATAATAGTCTCGTTTAGGTTGTGCCTCAGCAATTTCATTAGAATATTATTCTACTTGTTCTAATCATTTGATTTATTTGGCTTTTTTTGGAGCGTGCTTTTTAGGATTGTATTAAAATAGTAGTTCCAGATAGACAAATCACAATGTGGGTCTGTTTTTGAAAAGGTTAATGAGCTAATATTTTGAGACAATTCAGAGAGAAATTCACTTTCAGTAAATGTTTTAAAACATCGGTATATCATATAGGACTGTAATGTGAATTATTCTTCTTTGAGCTCTGCTGCTTGCTAGTTAATGCAATGTGATAGTAATCACCAACCGAGAAACAATGTATTTTAATCTTGTAGAGGTTGTCGAGGTGAGTAGTGTAGATGTGGTCGATCATGGTAGCAGAGTACGGGCTGTTCTTATGAAGCCATTTTGTATTGATATTGAAAATGAAGTCAAAATTAAAGTTTCTATAATGATTACTTCATTTTTAAAAGCTAATGGGACCTGAAGCTCACGTTCAATTTTGACCAGTCCATGATGAGGGAGAGTTTGGAACTTGTTAAGCAGAGCATATATAAAATATAATTGCTACTGAGGAAACTTGACTCAATTCATATTAATTATACAGCTGATATTTCGAAAGTTTATACAGTTTAGTTTGTTTGACACAAATATGATTATCCATCCTCCCATTACTTTGCCTTGAATTCGTCTTTCCAATATAAAGGCTTTTAAAAAAAAATTTTTTATCTTTGTTCTTTCTAGAAATAGCACTGTCAGGTACACTGCGGTCAAGAAACATTTTACCTTTAGTACAGTTAGTTCAAGGTTGGATTCATTTTGTACAGTAAGTCTTAGTTCATCGATATTTGGTAAACTGTGTATTACATTGTGGTTGATTAATATGTAGATATTTCTGTTTTAAGTTTTAAACCAAAGGGTATACAGTGTATACATTTGTTTCAATCGGAGTAGAATCTAGGATAGATTTATTTTCTCTTTGCGAGCTACAGAAAAACACATTAAAAGCTTGTAATTTACAGTCGGAATTTGTACTTTGGACGGCAAGATACTCTGTATAAATGTCAATGAGAACATAATAAATATTTTCAACTGAGGTACATGTGATATAATTGCATCCAGACTGAAGTATATAATACTTAACTTTTCAGATAGATAAATCACGTCTGTCATGCATGTACTGTTGCCTTGTCTATGTGTTCATTTTCTCCAAATTTGTAATGTGATCCAGTCTGCTTCGGTAGATATGCCATCTATTTTGTGTATTTTGGTTTCTTTCCCACCAATGTGTTGTTGAATTGTGCGCCTGCCTAGGTTGGTATTAAATAGATGAGTAGTCATTGCCCAAGGCGTCGATTGATATCTGTATTAGCAAGGGAGTAACTTTGTGGATGTTTTTTTTTTCTTTTTCCAGAGGATTGCTGAATCCAGGTCTCTTGGGCGGATGAGATCAGAAGCATACATACATAGATACATACATACATTTCTAATATCATTTATAAAAAGCATATTTCAAGCAAAGTAATAAAGAATTGCATGATATGCATACCATTCGAACACACAGATGGGAATCTTTTCGGGCATTATCTGAAAATCGATAGATATATAACAAAAAGTATCATTGCCATAGTAATTCTATCTTGACAGCTTGCTAGATCATGTCGAGTTATTAATGCGTTGAGTCATGATACGGATTTTCTAATGCTGACAACAATGATGTTTTTATTATATAACTATCCATTTTCAGATATTTTGGAAAAAATCCCTATACGTAACTGAGAAAAAACAGAAATTGCTTAAGATTTTAACCCTTTTAGTACGAACTTTATCTTTTATCATAAATTGAATTATAATTTAATGAGCTGCTATGCGCATTAATCACACGTTTATGAATGAAGCGCGTGTTATTCCAATCTCATTTGAGAGTATGGTGATACGGAATCAGAAAACCTCAGTATCGTTTTCCGACTACCTTGAAATGAAGGTAAAATTCTGGCTTTTCCTTGAGTAAAACATTGGTAGGTATATAATAAAAGCACTTGTCGAAAGTGAAATGCACAGAAATACAGCTATTTGCAAAGTGAAATGCATAGAAACACAGCTATTTGCAAAGTGAAATGCATAAAAACACAGATATTGGCAAAGTTTTGATATGTAAACATATCAGCCAGTTAGTACAACATATTACATTAGGATACATTAAATGCGTAATGAGATACCTATATAGAAAAGGCAGCAACAAAACAAGGTACTTTCATTTCTTTATTGTTGTTCCTTTATGATCTTATTTTTGCTATAAAAAATGCTTAAAGGTGATTAGGAGAAATCAGTAGAACAAACAGAACAGACCATGTTCTGCCAGCGGATTATGCGACGGCAAATTATGGTCTATGCTGTTTGCAGTTGGACTCCACTTATAAGCGAATAAAGACGGTACTTATTTAATTCGTTTTCACTGGAGTAGAAGGTTGTTTATGCATGTAATTAGATAAAGGATTTATTTAATTATGTCCGTTTGTACAAATCTGCACAG
The DNA here is from genome assembly GCA_029931535.1 of Margaritifera margaritifera. NCBI lineage: Eukaryota > Metazoa > Mollusca > Bivalvia > Unionida > Margaritiferidae > Margaritifera > Margaritifera margaritifera. The sequence goes on from JAQPZY010001494.1 coordinate 2,024,356, forward strand.
CCTACACTTACATATCTACACACCAATATCTACATATCAGCACACCAATATCTACGTTATAATACCTTCCAATTAATTTACTTTTACCCTCGCCATCGTTTTAATGTGAAATAGAAAGTGACAACTCAGGTTACTACCTGATCTATTTAATTGATTTTTCCATTTCATACGGAGTAAAGTCTGGCATCTCCATCGATGTGCAGGATTCTAGTCTTACATTATCGTACGTTCGCAGGTTCTCTTCACGATCAAATGGCCGGATACTATACTAAAAAAAAGAAACAATATATAAATATTATAAATCATTTGTCTGTTGATTATCGAGATCGCTGTTATAATCGATATATATATATACATGGACAGTGACGTTAGTAGTATTGTAAAATAGGGGTATGAAAAAACATACATGATTTCCCAGGTCCTTGTCCTCTCTATCGCTCAACCTGGGCCAGTGAAATTGTATGTTTTTCCAATATCCCCTATTTAACCATACTACCCACAGTTATAATCAGCATTTTATTTGACCAGTTTGGTGAAAATAGGGCGCACACGAGTAACTTCCCTTGATTGCTGAAATATTTGGCAACATAAAATATGCAAATTTGTCTAGCCATAAGCATCTCAACATAGTATAGTACTTATATATATATATATATATATATATATATATATATATATATATATATATATATATATATATATATATATAAGATGATTTCTATGTATTGTTAGCTGTAGAAAGGTCTAGTGTCTCACAGGGTTTACCATTCTGTCTTTATATTCGGACTTTAATGAAGCAGTCAGAGGCACACTGTCTTATTTAAACAAAAAGATCATGTGACGACCTAACTTCCGATGTGAACACAACTAAAACAGGTTGCAGAAAGTTAGGTTTTGAGTCCTCAAAGCTGTTCACAAAGGTGACCGGGTGTAGTGGTAATGCGATTCCGATATGTTCCTTGTATGCTGAGGAACTAAAATATTCAGCAGGGCTATCAGCCGGTCCGAGACAAGGCTTTTGCAAAAATAATATTGTATTCCCGCCCTTTACCCTATATAATGATTTTACACAAAACGAAATTTGATAGCATACCCTGACCCTATATATTAATTTAATTAATTCTTCTCTTGATGAATGTTTAATTAGAGAGATAACTTAACTCATATATAATGGCTTGGAGAGATCACTTCTTCCATCACCTGTATGAGACTAATGGAAATGGCGACATCAGACATATTTTACGTCACAAGATTCTTTCTAATAATCAGAATACTAATTGCTATATTCTCATTGCAGTGTCAAGCAAAGATAAATGCCAAAAAGTTCTTAGTGCTTATAGGTTTATATTCGAATGTTTTCATGGCGTCATACCAAAAGATCTTGTGATCGATCATGTCAATGACGTCAAATCTGACAATAGAATAGCTAATCTAGAGACAGTGACACGCCAAGTAAAAAATTTGAAAGGTGATGTTGGTAAGCATAACAAGACAGCTAGAGCAGTAAATGCAACAAATATTGAAACAGAGGAAAGTGAACTGTTTAGTTCTTAGTTGTTTTATTTTGTTGTAGCGGTACAAGAAAGAAATCGTACCGTCCAATACGTGACGCTTGGTATGCTTTTTCATTCGTCTAAGCAACGTTATGTTTACTTGTCGTTGTATATATTTTATGTTGTCATTTTTATTTTTTTTTTGTCTCTTGAACGAATAATTAGAGATTATATTTTATTATATATAATGGCATGGAATAAGCATCTCATATACAACAATTATGAAGCTAATGAGAATGGCGAGGTACGGCACGTTTGGTTACAAAAAAAAAAAAAAAATAAAACGTATCCTACCAACACCGGATATGATAATGCCTATGTTTCAGGTAATAACATGAAACACAAGAGGGTTTTATTACATCGTTTTGTTAACTAATATCACCGTGGTATTATTCCAGATGACCTTGTCATTGATCACATTGTTACTGCAACAAATACAGAAAATGCTGAGCAAGAATAATTCCAATCGTTAAACAAAGCAGGACAAAAGCTTGGAGCTAGCGTTACATCTATTAGTGGATGCTGTCGGGGCAAACAACAAACCGCTCATTCAAAAGTTTATAACATCAGATTTTCATTTAGTTTTCATTGATTGAATCAAATCAGATTCTGTAAATATTAGTAGTAGTATGCGTTGTATTTTTTTTTATCAGACCTAGTTCATCACAAATATCTAGCGCAGAAACATCAGGGACATTTTCTACCTGCTTATTTATGTAATGACCGTGCGCACGTGTACTCCTGCCGTCATCTAAAATATATATGTTATCATCATATCCAGATAGTCCAATCTTAATAAGCGCTACTGTATGCATGATATACTTCTCTGACGTGACTGTGCTCATAGTTGCATACTGTTTTTCACCAGCTAGCGCTGCAAAATAGTTATCACGTGTGATAACATTTTTGACAACACATTTTTGACGCCCTTGGCGTGTTTTTATGACTAATTAAGCAGTTCAAGCAAATACATCTGTGCTCATAGCGGAATGACCTCATGAATTGCTGCGGTTTGCTCTTTCTTGAACTTGCTAACAGCTTTTTTATTTGGCGTATCATAACATTTCTTGTGAGTAGCAGCTTGGCATATTGCTGTAAACGCTTTCTTGCTGTGGCAGACATGTTTCATCAAATGTTCATCAAATGTTCCCCAAGATGACATGTACTCATAAGGATAAATTCATTTGCGCTTCACTAAATCAAGTTTATTGCCATCAAATTCTTTTGCAGTATACTTGATTGCTTTTGTATTTTTATAAAGCATCTAACGACTCATTCATAAACTGGAGGCTGTGAATGAAGCGCAGGTTAGTAAGAGAAAATGACATATTTTCCATGTTATTTGGAATGCAAGTAATCCTCTTGTAAAATTTTAGATGGTAATCATAGCCTCTAAGATTATGAAATACTATTGGAATGAACTCAGGTCGTCTTAATTTCAGATTTAATTTGTTATGAGCTGCACCACGATAGCTGCCAGTATAATGACAATTATCTCGAATTCTATCTTCGCCAAGTTGCTGATTAAAAATCCAGCATAACTTAGCCAGATACAAGTTTTCTTTGTCCTGTTCTATAAAGATCATTCTTGCTGAATTAATATTTTGAATGTAGTCAACCTCGTTAAGGAGATTTTGTATAAAATGCTCGCCACAGTTTTCCCCGTGAGATAGTTTTATCGGCTTAGATAGCGCATTGTTGACGTAGATTACTGGAACATGCTTCTGATATATTCTTGTAAAAGATTTTTCAGGATTACTGTCTGCGCTCTCGACTAGAATCAGCAGTGATTCGAAATCAGCATAAATTATGAAAGGTATCCGGGCCATATCACAGAAATTATAAAATGATGTCGTAATTATGTGTTTTTGTTTTTTGTTTTTTTTAAATAAAATCTGGTATGATAGTTTTTGTGACATCAACACAATCTAGTCCGTGGGTCGTAAGGAATACTTCTGTGGAATAGCCATAAAGACATCTTCCACAGTAAAATAAGTTTCCTTTGTACTTGCAAACATTATGCCAGAAAACCTTTTGATCCAGCAGTAGTGACCACCACTGGTGTTGCAATGAATTTAAAGCAAATCAATATTAGCAACATCGCTGGCAAACAAAGAAATATGCAGAGAATAGATGTTTGATTTGTTATGTGCACCAAAGACGTTGACTGAGATATTATTTTGTCTCTCAAATTTTGGAACGTCATCGATCTGAACAGGAAACTTAATGCCAGCAAAATTTAACGTATCTTGATATGGCGCATAATTGCTAAGACGATTTGGATTTGCAGTAGCTGGTAATGAGCAAATAACAGTGACCATTACTTTTTAGATTGACACAGCTCTGGCTATTTTTAATTTTTGGCTGGTAATTCCAAACACGAGCTGCCATATAATGACTTGTACTTGGCAGTATTAACAATAGATTTTGAAATACCAAGTACAACCCAACCTAAACCTTCTCCCTGAAAGTTATCAATGCTATTCTGAAGAGATTCAAAAATGCTTTTGACGTACAACTTATGATGAAATGCACGAACTGGTTTTGATATGAAATGTGCTTCAGTGTCATACGCTTGCTGCAGAAATACTACGTTCATGTCTACAGAAAATATTATGCCGCGATGTAAACACAGCTCCTTAGAAAAAATTTGTTTTATGCTTGGCTTTGTTAACCTTGCAAAAATATCAAGCGGTTTTAACTGCTTATTTTCCCAAGTAAACGTTTTGTCGTAGCCGACATAGGCTTGTCTTTTTGTTCTGAAGCTCATGTTTGTGCTCATTTTATATAAGGTAATTTATTTTTCTAATTGGTAATTGTTAATATCTCTAACATAGTGTCTGGGCTGAAGCATGGTACGCTAAGACGCATCATCAAGTCGCTGTCAAAGCAAATGTTGATTATGCCATGATTTTTAAGTAGTTGTCTCTGCTCGTCCGTAAGCTAAACCCGCGTTTTAAACAAATTGTCTGCTCCAGAGGAAGCATTTTCTGACATCACATTGAGATCCAAATTAATATATGAATCATGATTTTCATACAACAACTTGACAGCATCAAAAAGCAATTCTAGCGTTTCTATGTAAACGTCCGTAATATAAACAATTGTGTCTGACGTGATATACAACATTGTTTGATACGAATGTATGATTCAGTTGAAAATGAACCTGCCATAGTTCGCGACGACGATAAGTACAACCATATTGAAAATGCGCACATGCATTACAATATGAGACCGCAAAAATATACCAGAAAATATCACATCCGAAACAAGTTGGCGCGATTTATTTTATCAAGCGATGAACTAGCGCAAATCAACGAGATTTGCGACAGGTTTATCGCGCTAAACTTGCCAGGAAGATACAAATTTCTCAAGTTTGATTATGTCTTCCAAAAAATATTAGCAGAGCACGACAGAATTATTTCATAATACTTGCGGTTGGAACCCAATAATTAAAAGCATCAGAGTAGCCGCTCCATTGCACAAGCGACTTGTTTCCGTGAGCTTTGATTACACTCTCTATTCAAAATACATTTTGCACTGTTTTTTTGTAACTCCTTCTCATAGAAGGCTCCTCAAACATGTTCGCCATTAAGGTCTGAAATCCTATACGTTACATTAATTGTTTTCAATACTTCTGTCACGGTAAACACTTCCTCAGTCCAGTTTGCTCTATTACCTGTTTCAAACATTTTTTTTAATTCTAAAAATCCGGACCAGGCCACCCATATTAAAACTGTTGTCTAAAAAATAATCTGTTTGCCACGCTGTCCCGATATTGCTCGTTGCTTGCTTGTGTTGGCGTCATCCCAATACTTCTATGCTTTGTACATGTCTACTAGCGACTGCAGCACATCTACATATTTACTGGTTTTATTTTTTGTAAAGTGCTTCCACATCGCATTCTTTAGCATACGATTGAATCTTTCAACGGCAACTGCTTTGCCTTCATTGAACGTTGAATACTTATGAATTTTATTTTCTTCAAGCCAGTTCTAAAATGTGTTATTGTAAACTTCGCCGCCATTGTCCAACCTAATTTTTGCTGGTTTGCGCTGGACAACATTGTTGTCAAATGATGTTGTCATAGATGCTAACGCGTCTCTGATTGCTGCGCCAGTTTTATTGTTTAGTGACAAGCTCCGTGCATATTTGCTAAAAACATCAATGACATTTAACAAGTATTTGACGCCACCAATATTTTTGGAATATTCGTGCATGTCTACAAGATTTAGCAGACCAGATGTCATCAGCACCCTTAGCAACAGCTCTGCTCGTAGGAAAACCTTTTTTTTTTTTTTTTTTTGCTGGCTTATATAATTCTTCTGCTAATATATCAATCAACTATTTTTTAGTCGCTAGTTTGTGACGACTTTTAGGCGCTGGTTTGGTGACAACGCCAAGTTTATATTTGAGTCCAATGGCACCTCTGACAAAAGCTCCCTTTTGATTGTATCGCGGCTAACTCATCAAGCATAATTTTGCCGCAGAAGTTTTTTTTTTTTATTCTGGATGATCTCTGTAGCAACTGTCATGCCACATTGCTGTGGCATCTGCTTAGTTATAGGGTTGTTTACCAGGAAACGGTTGATCATTTGCGTCAAGTTGTTTATCCAGAGGATTCCACGAACCAGTATATCTATGTCCTTGCAAAGTCCAGCCGCCCGTTGGCCTGGGAAGTTTTCTAATGAGAGCACGAAGATCAAGAGAGCTGCCATATATTTTACGACGCTTTCAAACAGAACAGTGGCCAGTAATTGTATTGCCTTGAATACAAATATTGTCATCGCAAGCATGCATATATTACGAGCAAATAAAAGTATGTGTCAGGTACAATAATAGACTGGGCATCAGGGCAACCACCAGAAATTACTTTAGCAAACCTGTATTTTCTTTTGCTGCATTCAGTACATATTTATTTCACTTCAGAACGACCACTTTTAGTTTGAGATGAAGTTTCTTGAAGACTGTCCGCATTCTTTCTGCATGATAAGCACCACGAAACTGTCATTATATTTGGCATTTACAAAAAACACGCTTGTCATTTCAGCTAACTTGTCAGTTCATTTTATTAAGCTTACTTAAAAGTAACGTGTCTCGAGTTGGCAGAAGGTTAAAATCCAGTAAAGTATCTAATGCGGATTTTCCGTGGCAATGTTATCTGATAAAATAAATACAATAAAGACCACAAGCTGAATATTCATATGCTGAATTTGTGTTCAGTTGTAAACGCATCCTTTACTAGCGCTAGAAACATTTTTTTATTTTATTTTTATTTTTATTTTATAGCCTCACATAGTGGCAGACCAAACGAGTCAAAATATTCTACGTCACTACTGTCTGGCATGTTTACAACGGCAACTCAATGTGTTTCAGATCCATCGAAATAATTCTCTATGATTATAACGCAACTTTCCTTGGCTCTGATTTTGCCTGGCATTCTATCTTTAGAAAAGACACCGCGAAATTATTTTATGTCTTTAAGCACTTTCTCAGTGTCAAAATTACTTATCGGCGCTGTTTTCCGGGGTATTGCAATCCTTGCGCTGTCTTTTTTCTTTTTACCTTTAATACCACGACCAAAAGCTTTCCAAGAAGTCCATGCAACATTACGCCAGCGCTACCAGCAGCAAGCAGTGATAGAAGTGGTATAACTCCGCCTTGTTTTTTTAAGTTGTGCTGTAGACAAAAAAAGTATAATACTTTTGCCTGCCGCATTTTGTTTTTTCACTTTGTCATGTTGGCGTTTTGTTTGCATGAGCTTATCACTGCCAGAAGATAATTGTTTTGCTAATAGTCTTATTGACGATGTGCAACCACTAGAAGCAGCCAGCGCAATATTTTTACGTTGAGTTTCAGAGAGAGATAGACTAACTTCCTTATAGGACATTTCTATGTAAGATGTTTAGACAAAACTCTTTCTATAAGTAAAATGCCAGAAAGTGTCAGCAAAGTTAGCAAACATATGTCAGCAACTCTAGCAGCATGTCTGCAACGTCTAAGTCCTCTGCCGCTCGTTGCCTTTTCCATTGAGTCAGATATTCCTCCAGAGGCCGCTGCTATTTCTAGCGGACCAAGTATTGGTAATATATTTGGTGCTAACGCTGCAAGAAGGGATTGCTGGAAAAGTACCGCCCATGTGAGATATTTGTTTTGCTGAAAACTTTAATGTTAAGCCTTTGCCATGCTGTTTTGCGATGCTACACTAGAGATGTTGATTTTTCGAAAGCGCAAAAACATGTTGTTGTCCTTGCTGTAAATGGTTATTTCCGAGTTTGATGCACACGCCCGTATGTTTCTTATGGGCTGCTGCAACCGATTGCTGTTGTGGTGGCATCAAAACCACTTTTACTAAAGTGTAGCTCATTTATATTATATCTTTGGAGAATTTAGTTTCTTCTATCTAAACAAGTACAGTCGTCTGACCACTAAGAGCACCCAATGTCAGACATCTGTCAGCAGTAATGACTGCATAAACATGATAGTTTGCAGCTGCAGCAGGACGAAGGGTCCACTTGACTTCAACGTCTGCCATGGAATCTTTTGTGCGTTCCAAATGCGTAGAAACATTAAAGTGATGAATAGATTACAAATTTGCAAAGTACTACATAGATATTTGAGTTCCTGCATCAACATCCTGGTATTTTTGCATAGCCTCCTGAAGCAAAAAGAACGCTCGCATTTGTATTAGCTGGTAAATTAGCAGGTGGAACAGTAGTTGTCTGCAAATAACCTCTGACTTCAAGAAAAGCTATATGAGGAAGCAAATACACGTCTTCATCACACGTGTCAATAATTATTGTTCCAGGTTTGTTCATTGGATGTGAATCCTTGTCCAAATATTCGACATATTCTTATTCGGTTGTTGATTCGTCAATTGGCGCTTCATGAAAGAGCTTAAAATACTCTGGGGTAAATCTAAACAACATGTTTATTCATTGTCATAATTTCTTCACCGCGCTTAGACAATTTTTGTTTGGCCGTACTAATCATTACACATTCAGTTTCTTTTGTTGGCGCAATTTCTTTGATGATTTCTTTCATTGGCCTCATTGCACGTGGCGGCTATGGTGCTGGCGTTCCCATAATCTTAGACGCGATTTTTTGTCCAGCTACTGATCCTACTGCTGAAACAACACTTTTTTAAAGCGCTACTGACAAGTGGAGCAATTGGTGTGACTATGTCTGGCACTACCCTAGAAATTTTTTTAAAACTGCGATGATAAAAATCCTCCTATGATCTTTCTGCGCCTAATTGGTATTGGCTTCATTTATACAACACGTTTACATAGTTTTAGTTTTGCGCTTGCAAATACAGATAAAATGTTACTCGCTCATTACTCGCTCATTACTAAGATTAAGATTAACATTGTATCTGATTGGTCCACGATTTAAATTTTTATTTTGATGGGATAGTAAATTATCGGCGATGACTGTATGGTCATCAAAGATTCGGGCGGTGCATTATGACCGACGCTGTAGACAACGTGGCTATGGCCTCCTCGTGCATCAAATGATCCTTCAGCTATGGAACAATTTATCTGCAGGCTGTTCACTTCTGTTGACAGGAAAATTGCAAACCCTGGTACGACAAAATATCACTTCTACAGACTGTATTGCATATCTGAGATGCCAATCAATCGCGGTATGACTTATTTTCAGATTTTTACGCTAGATGATCTTATGTAAAGAAATATATATAATGTGTCAGAATTCGTAAGAATGGCACGCAAATTTAACACTGTTTTTTTGAAGAAAAACACGAGGGCGTGAATTTTGATGACGTGAGAACTAATGATGAAATTGATGAAAAACAAACAGCTGTATAAAAGTGTTTTGGCGGATCCAGAAGGAGTAAAAATAGATGATATCATGCTCAATCTTTTTCGGTATCTCATATGAGAGCGCCACAGTTGCGGGACAAGCTAGACAAATATGACAAGCTAAAAATGTTCTGAAATGACAAGGAATTGGCCAGCGCTGCTAGAAACACAGAAGTGCTCTTTAAAAATACACTAAACGAGTTGAGTAGGGATACCTTACAATTAGTGAATCTAACCAAAATTAAAACCTCAAAAATTGTTACAAAAAATAAAGTTCAGTCAGGTGAGGCAAATCGTGTGGGCCAAGTATTTCAGCTGATTAGAGCTGTAGGTAGTATGGTAAAATAGGGGATATTGGAAATACATACGATTTTGCTGGTATCTGCGATAGCGAGGGAAAGAACCGGCGACGATCATGTACGTGTTTTCATACGCTTATTTTAACATACTTACCATAAGAGAGCAATTGCTTTAATAGAGCTATCACAATCTAAAAATACTACTACTACTACTAATAATAATAATAATGATTTACATCATACAAGTTCTGTATTACTATCCCACTCAAATGTTTCAGTATGCATTATAACACAAAATCAAGAGTTCTTCCCACAGCGTGAAGAAAAAATGTTCAACTAAGCAAAGCTCTCAACTTTAAGCAACTAATGAAATAAAAACGGCAGCACTTACTTTTGGTTTAACACCGCTCAGCCAGAATGCTTCTGCCCGATGACATCTGAAAAGCACAGGTTAATCGACTATAACAAAATGACTTATATATATATATATATATATATATATATATATATATATATATATATATATATATATATATATATATATATATATATATATACCGGTCAACTGCACTAGAATATTTACCTAATATACCGGTACACTGTCTAACTGCCCCTCTTTTGAGCAGTATTGATATCCGTTCCCAATCAACCCATTAAATACTTATTATTTCTGTTAAAACCTGTATGTCTGTTAAGATGAAACTGCAGGAGAATCATCCCCTCCAGTTGTTTATTTTAACCGCAAGTAGAACTACAGCTGCTGCACTGCCTCACCTTTGCAATACCCCACGCTTTTTACTGCATATTACACACATACAGACACAAACACACACACACACCGTAATCACCCACACCGGCCTGACAGTGGACAGAGTTATAATGTTATAATGCAAAATCCATCACATATATGATGCGTCTTCCTACTATGATTGCATATGTAAAGTTTGGGTAGAAAACATTTGAAAATGTAATTGTTATTTCAGTTTTTAACTAACTACAATGTTCGTGAACTTTCACTCAGAGGTGTAGGAGGATATGTCATAACGGACAGACGGATGGAGTAGTCTGGCTGTATTGCTTCCTACTTCACACCCTCCGAATCTCCATTTTTAAGAAAAGCAAATCCTATGTCACCACCCGCAGACCACCCTCCACTCCAGCAAACTATAGATCACCAAGCCAAACATTGTTTTCGAAACAAAACAGGCCACAAAATTTCAACATTTTTAAAAATATTCTCAAACCACCCTCGTAATTTAAATAAAAACCCAAATTTAAAAAACGAACACTACACTACTAACTTTCCAAATTGATAATAAAAGCATAAGCCACCAACCCTCAAAATTCGAAGAAAAAACCGCACTGAAAATAATATAATCTATTATCCCAAGTCTAAACGTTTTATATAGAAATTGGCGAGTTTCTAATCTATCTGAATAACCTTTACCTCCAGCCAGACAAATGCTCCTAAATCCTCCAGTAAATTTGGCCAGAAAGTCAGTAATTTCAAACAAAGGCATCATGTAGGATGACTTTAACGTCATAATGATAAGCTCATGTAAGTAGGTTTTGACTTTGGAATTATAACATTAATAGTCACTGCATATAGCCTTGATAAAAAAAAGATTAGGTGAATAAATCCCCGATGATAGAGGTTATGATCACACAGAGTATTAAATACTAAGTACATACGATACTACATGTTTACAATTGAGTATCTAATATATATCTTAAATATATGTTATTTTAGGTGCAAAGTAATTATATGATATTAACTATACAGTTAATATATTAATTTATGATATAATTAAATGATTAATAGACTCAGTGGATTCTTTGGTGCAAATATATTTGTTGTTAGTAGATCCGCTGCATATTTAGCAGATTAACTATCGTCACAAATAATAAATACGAACTCAGTACATATGTTGTTGCTCAGTCTCCAGCGTGCTTCATTATTTGACAGTGAGCGTACTTTAGTGAAGCTGGTAGCTTTTAGTAAATACCTCGTCATAAATAATATTATTTCGAGCCAAATACATTCGGTGTTCCCCAATAGCAGCGTGTCTAATTACTTGACCGTGAGCATACATTATCATCTGTTTATCACTGGCATGATAAATTCACTTATAATAGACTTTAGTCTATTTGGAATCGTAACTGAAAAAAATCAACACCTTTTATAAAATTCACGGTGATATTATTAAGAACATCATAAATATGAACTTAGCACCAACAAAGTTACAACAAATAAGAACTTAGCACCAATGAAGCTTCTGTCATTACAACACCTATCTAATACTTATGCATATTTATTATAGCGTACGTTGATAGGTTAATAGACATGGTATTTAAAAATGACACTGAAACAATCATGTTATATAAAACTATAGTGATATTAGAGACTTAATTACTTGGCTTCTTGCTTAAATATTCAGTTTATAAATTAACTATATAGATAATACAAGACAGACAATAGATTCATGTAATTTTGTTTTCAAGGATATTAAGTACTAGCGTTGCGCAGAGGTAGCACTGACGATTTCGAGACACAAAGCCGCAGGCATTTTGTGTTCGACAACCGTCACTGGCATAACTTCTTTCTTATTAATTGAGCACATTTACTTTCTCTCATTGATCCATTTGCAATTGATGTCAAGGGTTTGAGTTCAAATTGATTCAGATTGCAAGTGATGCGAACTTCTGGTGTACCATAGCACCTAATGGGTAGTTTGCAATCACTATAGCTTGACTAATGTTTGGAGATGCTAGCCTAGCTTAAGGCCTGGATCTCCAATGTGGAATATGATCAAGTGAGAAATTGACTCAATCGATGTGACATACGGCCAATTTGTCGTAAGTCATCAAAACGGATTGTGTTGTCCTAGATTCACATACAATAGGAAGCAGATGAGTTTTTTTCAAATTACTTTAAATCAAGGTCAAATGTGAAGGGTTAAAGGTCATATAAACGGATATATTAAGGATAAATACATTTTGTTTAATTATTAAATGATAGAAGCGAAGGATATTTAAGGCATCTATGCTACGATGCTGAAAGTCCAGTTCTTGTCAGAAATATCAATCAATTTGGGGAAAAATATTGAACAGGACAAAATTGAAATAACTAATAGAGCAGAGAATCAATGTCAAAGTCCGATAAAGTACTCAGAACTTAAACACTAGTTAACTGAACAATCTACTCACACATTTCAAAAGTATATATATATATAGTCGTAGATATTTATAATATGATGCCACGTTTAAATTCTGATCCCCAAAATACCATTTTTCGCGCTTCCGTATAGCCTTCTTTGTGGAAAACGACAACATTTGTTTTGTCCAAATTAATCCTCATTCATCAGAATAAGATTCAAGTCGATTAAATAAGCACTGCATCTCAATTGGCGTCTCAGAAAATATCACTAAATCATCTGTTTTTAAAATGTATGTCATAAGGCTTCTCTATTTATTCTATCAAATGCCTTCTCAAAATCAATGAATGTACAATATAATCTGCCATTGTATTTTCGAAGACAATTCCGTATGATTGTGTGTAAAAAAAATATAGTATCTATAGCATGCATACCTTTCTGAAACCTGCTTCTTCATCGGAAATTAAATGTTTTGTTCACTTTAATCCTATTATTCAAGATTGATGTGAAGACCTTACTTAGTACGAGTAGCAGACTAATCCTCTCTATAATTATTTGGGCTATCTTTGTCGCCTTCTTTATGCAAAGGTATAATTATTGCTGTACACAAATCCTAAGGGAAGTAGGAGGCTTGAAACATTGCATTAAACAAAGGAGTCAAAAGATGAGCAAGATAACATACGGCGGTTTAACAAATTCAGAAGCTAAACCTTCAATAGGAGCTACTTTCCTAGACTTGAAGCAATGAATAGCTGCTACTACTTCACCCTCTTGGAGTTCACTATCTAGGGTTTCATCTTCAGGATTTTGAGAAGTATCAAATGTATGTGTCAGTGTTTCTAATACTGGATTTAAAACATCTAAAAATGATGGAAACACTCCTCGTATGAAATATTGCTGGAGCCAAAATTGCATTTGTCTCCTATTAAGTTTCAAAATATCTTTGTAAAAAAAAATTCAAATGCTTCAACAAACTGCATTTGAAATTTAGTTTTAAAGTCGCGTTCCCTATGAGAAGTAACCTTTTAATAAATACGTTTTTGTTTGAGGTATTTTTAAGGCGATCTCGAGATCGAACAACTAAAACTTTCTTAGTGCTTCTAAGTGTCATTCCTTTTGCAGTTTGACATGATGCGTCAAGCCATAGTTGTCTTGTAGTGGATGTGTTATGCTGTGTTTTATAACTCTTACCAGGCCTTCTTACAGTTTTCTTCATACTGACATTTTCAGTTGCATTCTGAAGAGCCCGAACCAATGTTTCAAGGGTTTTATCAAAATTAGATGCTTCGGTTATGTGGTAAAAAAAGTCTCAAAATGAAAAGCTATGAAATTTCTCACGCAAACATTCTTGATGCGCGTTGTGTTTTCATTGCGTTCATATTAACTTTGTCAAGAGCTCAGACTGATCAGTATCATTATCTATATTGTGCGTATTATGATCACTACTAGAAATACTGCCAACCCTAATAAAAGTGGCACGTGAATTGATTTGACTCTGTTTAAAATATTACAATTAGATATAAATTTCATAATAGCATAATCTGACAGAAAATATCCAATTGTGCTTGCCGTTGTTTCGGTGATACGTGTAAAGTTGCCAAAGCATTCATCGTTACCAAAACATCCATTCACGATTCCCAAACCTGCAGATTTGCAAACATTTATAACTTGGGGCCATTACCATTAATATTCCTGTGATCCATGTTACTTCCATCGGGCAAAGGTGCATCTTGGATGTTGTCAAAATTATCAAGTAATTCAAACGGATCATCGAATTCAATGAAATCAAGCGCAGAACTGTTATCTGCATTTTTTAAAGTAAAAGACCATTACAAGTCTAACAATTTCACAAAGATCTCTTATGACAGAATTATACATTTGCACTATCACCCAAAAAGATATCCCATTGTGTCTAACACTAAATGCTAACTTTGCTAGGTTGTTGCATTCTTTCATACGTCATCTAGTCATTAATTCAAACCATTTATGTAGTTTATCTACAGGATCTATTACAATTACATCGTCGTCTCTAACTAAACATTTGTGTAAGTCTTATTCATTATGAGTGTTGGACAGAGAAGGACAATACAATGAAAAGGTTTCGATCAAATCAAATGCAGACTTTGTCGTTTTACAACTTGTACTACCACTAATGAGGTTCTTGTAAGTACACTGTTTTAATGCTAACGCTGCTGGCGTTATTAACATATACGATAAAAGCTCTTAAAATAAACTAAAAGAGTATACAATTTTCTGCTTGTTCTGAATGTTTACTTGAACATCAGCAATAAAATAAATATGCATTTTGTGTGCATCTACGTTTTGTGTTCTGTCTCTTTGTAGGTGCCTTCTATATTGAATATTTGTTTATTTCTGTCATGTTCCATGCATTCTGTTATCATCTGTACTTCCTAAAATCAAGCCACGAACTATGGTGATCAGTAAAAAGGAAATTATTAACGCTATTAATACAAATTATAGTTTTTGTTTGTTGTTGTTGTCCTTTTACAGTAATCAATATTGTTTCTATTGCTGAATTGAAATACTTTTCAGGATCAGTTTTGCTGTCTTTTTTAATCAAGACTCCCTTTTAAACTCATTATTGGAACATCAGTCATTATATTTGTTAAGGTTGTATTAGGGCTTACATCAATAATTCTCTTGTGATATAATCATAAAAGAAATAAATTCAATTTCGTTTACGGAATTAGCCAATAGATCGGAAATACTTGTATCGTACTGTAGATAAAAATCCTACAGTTCAAAATCTTGGTTTGCGCCTTAAATGACTTCAGATTATCTTGCCAGAGTAATTGTAAATTTAAAAACTCCAGAAAGAACAAAGGATTCAACCGGCAATTATATCTCAGTATCTGGAATTCGGATGGCATTCTAAATGTCTTTTCCATATACAATAAACTGAACAGTTTCTGTACCAGTATGATGTGCATTAGACGCACCTAATCTTAACTTCCTCAGTTTATTAATTCATTATACCATACTCTATTTTACTTGTTCTCATAGACGTTGGTAAACATAAATCTCTGAACGCAGTGAAAAGTTCAAATCATTCAGTTTAAAAATGTCATCACTACCGTATGAAATAAGCATTCTTCCTAAAATGTTTGCAACAAATTTATTAGGATATCGTTAATACAATGATGTGTTGGATTAAGATGTTTAACACCCATTTTTTTCTTTTCATGTTTGTGAAGAGTGATTTTATGCTTATGCTATTTATTTAGCTCAATTTCAGAACTAGTTCTAGAACACCTACTCGCTTCACTCACTGCTCTCACATATACTCGTATCCAATATACGTACTAGCGCCGATTGCGTTTGCAATAAATACATACTCATAAGTTATGTGCTTATCAAAAGGCTTCTAAAATCATTAAGTTTTGGTTGCCTGAGCTTCTCTAAAACCATATCAGGATGAGTAGAAAAATAAAAAGAGAAAGTTTAATCTTAATTATTTAAATACTGCTGAACCAAACCTTATTCTCTTTATTTTCATTTAAGTAATTGAGTGAGATTGCTCTGTTGTCATTAAAGTAATTAGTTTTTCTCTGCATTTCCGATATTGATGTATCGTATTTTGTTCTCCAATTAGGATCAAATACATTAAACAGATAATTATTTCCTGCACATGCCAAACCATTAGTAATTGCTCCTGCGATTATTACTGCTATGTTTCCGTCTTACGCTATTTATTGCAAGTAAACGTTTATACTGTACCCAATGTCATCTATAACTCATTAAATCAGCATAAGTACTTGCAACTATTCACATTGAAACACTAAAATATTGCTTTCTTCTAGATATTAAGTCCTTGATTATTATATTATATGATTCACTTATCAGTTTTTTTTTTAACCTCATATTTACTACGTAAGCAAGAGATTGATTATTTACAACTAATCTAATACATAATTGAATCACTTCTGGATTAAATGTCCAAGTTCATAAAAGAAATTGCATTTAAACCTGATTGGGTTATTTTGAATAACATAATTATGTATGGCATATATTGTGTGTAACTTGTATTGAGATACAAACGTGATGAAGCAAATCCGTAAGTAGCAGCTTATGTCTGTAATGTCATTGGAACATTAAATATACCAACAAACTATATACATTTATTGTAGCAACCTTTTCATATCTAAATAGAAGTATATGTTTCAATTTTGGACCAGCTAAAATACCAAGTCAAATCCATAAGTAGGGATCTCATCCGAGCATTCAATATATCCAACGAACAATATAAGAAGTTAATCGACTACCTTATTCAGCTCTATACAAATTACATGTTTCATTTTTTATATCAGCAAAAATACAATATTTAAATATAGTACGAAAATCAAATAGCAAATATACTTCAAGGTAGTTCATCATCGAATTTAGTTTACCTTATATTATTATCAGGCAACCAGTTTCGAATCTCAGCAACTGCAGTATTTATTGCACTACTCTTTATTCCTATTTCTGCAGTATTTATTGCCCTGTTCGTTATTCCTATTTCTGCAGTATTTATTGCACTACTCTTTATTCCTATTTCTGCAGTATTTATTGCACTACTCTTTAATCCTATTTCTGCTTTAAATTCAATTTTGAATGTCTCTATCTCCTTCTATTTCTAATTTAATTTAAATTAATTCAATTTATTTCTAATTCAATGTTTTCACTTAATGCTAAAGTCTTTTAATCTACTTCAGATTAAAAATTTCATTATTTTCTATTATGAACTCTTGTTCCATATCATTAAAATATTTTCTTCATCGTTTCACCCTTTTGTCTAATCTGCCAATACGTCCTTGTACAGCACCAATATTACAAATATGTTCTCTGTGTAGATATACTCTGCTGTTAGTAAGAACTTGTTTGCTTCTGTCATTGCTAGCTTTGCTTTTCTTTACAATTTCAGTAAATATCTCATATTTTAGGGTTAATAAATCCTTTCCTTTTAGATTTTTGTTATTATATAGCTATAGTCAAGTATTAATAAGTTGTAGGTCGCTCTCATTGATGTAATGAAAATTCCATTCACATTTAATTTGTTTGTCTTTTATTTTATTTTTATTTTTTATGTTGATTATTTATGTTAATTCATTCCTTTTTATTGTAAATGCAATTTAAGTAGTATTGTTAGCAGTTATCTTTACTTCCAATTTTACAACAGCATCTTTAAACTAAGTTTTTAATTTCTTAATCGTTTTGTTGTATTTTGCTATTTAAGTCTTTCTTTAGTACTATAAAGTTTTAGTTATTTCTTTACTGTTTCTATGGCAGCCTCAAATGCATCTATACCCAGGTTTATCATTTGTTCAATAGGTGCAAGTATGTTTGAATATCACTTCCCTCAGGTCTTGTCTCCTCCTTCACAGTTCAGAATCTTTTTGTAGCATTATGCATGGTAACATGTTTGGGAATAAATAATGCTTGTATATCTAAAAATATGGTCCGCTGTAGTGATTTTTGTTTGTTTGTTTGTTTGTTTTGTAACTCTTCAAATTTAGTAGCTCTTTCTGATGTATTCCAATCCACAACTGCTAACGTATTATCAACTTCTTCTCTCCACTTTTATATCCTTCAAGTAATTATCCTCCAGATTCTTACGTATTTGGATGTCAACACGTTTTTATGCAATCTGTCTATTAGCAGCATCCGATTTTCTATCGGATCTTTTAAATTTATGATACATTTGTTGCTCATGTTTAAGTCTTTGTTTAATGATTGACTTAGTGAAGCATCCTTTGTCGAATCGACTGTCTCCGAGAATTTGAAATTAAAATCAGTAGGACCTCTTAAAGATATTACTCCAATCATTCTATTTACTTAACATGAAATAACATAAGCTAAGCGAACTGCATACGTTACAGGCATATCGAGAAAACAATTATTTCCCTTCTTCATCCTTAATACTGATATTTAATCTGTTTATAGTTCCTCTCTGTAATTGTTTGTATGGATTTTTAACATTGTATGAAACTTATTCCTTGTTATTTGATTTGACAGAAGAAATATATGCATTTTTAGATTTCAAAAATCCACAAACTATATCTGTTTCAATATATATTTGTACAGATCTTTGATTATTTTAATTATTGCTTGGAGTACTAAAACTTAAGATTTATGTTTCTGACTTCATTATCGATGCTTTTTTCATTGTCGTTAATAGTCATCATTCCGTCTTTGGATTTGTTTATGTACGTTTCGAAAGTGTAAAAACCGTCAGGTATTGCTATGGTCTTGGTTTCATTCTTATCTTTAATGTAATAGAATATATTGTTTGTTTGTTGTTTGTTGATTGTTTTGTTGTTTGTTTTTTGTTTTGTTTTGTGTTGTTTTTAATTGAATTCCCGTTTATTACAAGTTTCACCCAAATCTCTTTCTCCTTTATTTTCGTGCCCCTCTCTAAGCAATTTGTTTGAAACTCTTCAAACTCTTTGCTTTCTATGTTGCCTACATTTCTCCTCATACCACTCTTTATCTCCTTGCATATGTTGCATTCAGTATAACGATCATATACAATTCTTCATGACTTATTTCATTATCGTTTATTGCTTTACTAACCATATCATCAATACTCTTCAACTTACTTAAGCATAGATAAATATCTCATTGTATTTTAAAACTTTCCTGTACACTAGCTTTCCTTTGAAAGCTTTTACAACAAAAGCTGGTAAAGTTGAACCAAATCCATTAAAAGCTAGATGGATTAGAAATCCCGAGCTATTCCTGCAACTCTAAACTAGTAGCTGCAACAGCTATTCCACTGAAAGCAACTACCATAGCAACCTCTACCCAATTAAAAATCTTGTGTGCTGTTTAATATTTTTGTCTTGCACCTCAGTAATGTTTTTATCTCTTTAACCAAATCCTACAACCTGAAATTATTACCGTTGTTGTTAGGTGGTAATATTGGAAAACACTGGTGGCGCACTTGGTTTTTTCTCTTGCAGTAAAATGTAAGAAATAGACACCTTCGACTTAAAGTTAGTGTCTTAAAACCAGAAGTTGTATCAGATTTATCATGCTTTTTCGATTCATCTGCCTGTACCAGTGTCTGTCTAAATTTCGTGGGTTTTATTGTCTTGTAAGATTTATTTTTTAACGTTGAAATACCCGTAGGTCTACTAGCGCTTATTTAATTACTATCTTTATTACTTAATTAATTTGTCTGGTAGTATCCTTTGTGCTGCAAACAAATTAATCGTACACTGACGGAAAGAAATGGTAAAAAAAAACAATTTTATGACTTCTTGTATACACATGTAAGTTGGTCTATTTTAACATTAAATATCCTCTTCACAAGCATACTATAATTTACTGTAAGAGTTCAGTTTAGTGTTGCAACTCAAAAAGAGTTAATTGGTATTTATTAATGTAAATTATTTTATATTTTATTTCGTATCATTTATGAAAATAAATTTAGTTTATCTGCTTCTTTTTGTGGTTGTTTATCAGATATAGCAGTTTTATATAATGAATAGTTTGACAGTGTTTAAAAATACATCATCAATCCCAAGACAATACTTAAATATTCACCTGTCACATGATACATTTATCTTGAGCATTGTTCTTCTTTAACAAACGTAATTTTACCTTGCTCCACTTGCTTTTCTTCTTGTTTTATCTTTTCTACTTTATCCTTTTCAAAATTCTTGAGAACGTTTTCGAAAATTGTTTTTCAAGTTAAACTCGATGTAGATCTTTTATTTTTTGCTAAGTTACATTTTTCCAGTGATTTTACTACTTTAGAATTTTCTTTATTTTTACTCTCATCACCTTCCATTTATTTTGCAACAAAATTAACAGTTAACATAAACAGCAGAGCAAATTTAGACCAACATAAAAGCTTAATTATAATTAAATGATTGTAAGATTAGTTACTCAACATCAAGTTATTTCAACTTAAACTCATTTTATGAACTTGTTTGCTTTTCCGTGTGAGTGGGCTTCACCGTTATTAATCATGTTTAAAGATGAAAATTATATAATTTTAGTTGTCCAATTTAATAGGAAAATGCTATCAATACCAAATATATTGTAAATAAATAGTACAATTATAAATGGAAGAAAATGCACGCTTTAGATGTTACAACTTAAAGATATAAATGTTTTTTTTTTAAAAACACTTGTAAAACTTATATGACGGAGTACATAAAAAGATGCATAAAACAAAACAAAAAGTATTGAAACAAAAACATGAGAGAAAGGTGCCAAAATAATAAAACTTTCTTATAAATTCACTTGGAAAGAAATAGAACCAAAAAAAATCAGATAGAACTCTAAATATGCTTGGTGTTCCATCAAGTGAATTTTATCAAAGATGGTTCAATTTTACGAATCCTGACGGCAAGGGAGATTTAGATACTAGTCATAATATTCCTTGTTCTTCTTTTGACTTTTCTGATCCTGAACAACAGAAGAGAAAAAAATGTTTTCACTCGTTAATTACACGATATATGTTAGATGATAAAAACAGAAAAACCAAAAAACATTCTATCAGAAAAAACTTTAAAAAAATAGAAAAAGAAGATCATAGTAGAAAAGAAGAGGATTTTAAGACTATTAGCTATTATTAACGATATTTAAAATATGATACTTTTGCGTATTTTATAATTGTTATCATTTTTTACAGTATTTGTAACTTCATCGATCTTCTTTCTATAGTTTATTACGTTTTTTTTTTTTTTTTGTTTTCTTCTATTGATTTTTAAACATTAATGCGTTTTAAATGTTATCAAACTAGAACTTAATGCTGAAAGTGGTAATCCCAACCTAAAAGATAAAAACCCAGCTGTTAAGCAATCTCCTTTCATTTCTGTCTGGAATTAATTTAAATTATGAATTGGAATAAATTTACTCATCAGAGATGTTATATATTGTATTGATACATCTTACAATGACTTTGATATTTTAGCTGATATAGCACTTACACAAATTTCGTACGTTTAATTGATTTGTTATGATTTTATTTTATCCAACTCCTTGTCAGTTATGTGTTTACCAGTGATGTCTTTGTATGAGCCATTTGCACTGATTCATTTGTATTTCCTGTTTGTATAATTGTTCGTCATCATGTAAATAGGCTTTGTCGTTAATATCTGTATCCGTTTCAATTTGTCTTCTGAGCTAATTCTTTTTCAAGTCGGTTCTGATTTATTTAAATAGTAAAATGACCGATTTTGTTCGAAGCGAATTAAAAGATTGTAATCAATTTCACGAGTATGCAAGAGATGATTATGAATACACTCAATCCTTAGAAAATATCTAAACATATTTAGATAGTTCTAATCTTTCAACAGAATGCTTTACAGCTTCAACTTATGAGGTTTTGGTTGATGCATGGATTAAAGATAGATGAAGTTTAATATAAACTAATCAAATCTAGTTTATTCCTTACAGATATAAGAACAATGTATAATTTTGATACAAATAAAGAAATAATAAAAATTTCTAAAAGGGGTAAACCAAACGTTATGTTGTCACCTAACTCTATAGCTAAACAAAGATGTGGAAGGTAGTTTCTAAAAATATTTAAAATGGTAAAGAGAAAAGAATAAATGGAAAGAACCATGTATCAACAAAAATCTCATGCAAAAACATTTATTATCCTTGCTTTTGAAGATGATGTATTATCTACATTACAGGACGAAAGAAAACAGCCTATACAGCCAACAGTTACAAGCAAGCAAGCAACTAAATATACTGAGGATATAGAAATGAGCATATTTAAGACAAATAAACAGTTAGCAAGGGCATAAGCGAATGGGAACAACGACAGCAAGTTCTTACAATCAGGAAACCAATAAAAAAACTATGATGAAACAGATTTGACAGAAACCGTGTTTTAAATGGTGTTAGAGAAACACATAACGATTTGGATAAGGGAAATATTGATTTTATGAATGAATATAAAAAAAACTAGAAAAATAGATAGATGTTATATTAGAGAAGGAAGTATTAATAGACTGGGTAATGATCAAGAAGAAAGAAAATTAAGGGTTATGTGTGTGCTACTGATGTAGTAAATTAAAACATAATACCAATAAAAAGCAGATCTTAAATCGTATGACAACTATATAAAGGTATATTATTTATGGTTATATGTGTCTTGATTGAAGGTCCTGCCGTTGCTATTGTATGTTTTGTCGCTGTGATTGTAGATCCGGCTATTGTGATACATGTGTTATCTTCGAGATATTGCTGTCCTGAGTACAAGACTTTCACGATTTTTAACTTACTTATGTACATAGTTATTACTAACCTTTTCTTGTCTTACTTCTTGTCTATCTTTTGAAGAATTGTGTTTGAATGTATACCAGATGCTGGTATTATATTCTTTATAACGTCGGTATTTATAGAAGTTTTTGTTCCTAGACTAAATGTATTAGATGACTTTTGTAAATTGTTATTGTAGCCAACTATGTTACCCATATTCATCACCTCATCACTTGGTAACAAACATATACCATCATCACCAACCGCATAGTATAATCTAAGTTTTTAATCTGAAATATAATTGCAATTTGTTCATTTGAGTCATAACCTTCTTCGCCTAAAATTATATTTTCAAACAACCTTTAAATTGTCTTGAACAGTATATAACGACTTTGTAATAGTCGTTCTATGCTGTACTTGAACACATAAAATACATATCACACCCTCCAATATTTTGATTTAACCAAGATATTTATTCGTATGTTGGTCCGTTGCTATATTGTAAAAAGAAATAAGCATATTCTATTCTTTATCCGTTGAATTTTGGCTAGATGTCGCCGTTGTAAACATTTCATTAATTTCTTCAGCTGACTATTTTCTTGAATATTCAACTGTTCCAGCTCCAAAATTATATTTCTGTTTGTAAGCACATAACACATTATCTGGTGTATGTTCTCCAAATTCTTGATATACAGTTTTATGTACTTTAGGGCTATACTCAATAAGATATATTTGTTTCCATTAATATATCTGCAATCATGATGAATAGGAATATTAAAGTTATTATAAATTATGTTAAATTGCTTGCGATCTATAATGTTGTTCGTTAGATTAAAAAAACTGAGCAGCAGGTAACGGTATTGAGAATTTAGACATCTTTTTTCTAATCCAAAAGTATATGTGAAACCTATATATTAATTTTACTAACTCGGTATAACTTTGTATGATAAATGCTAGTAAAATATTCCACAGGATATGTTGCCATCGTTACTGCCCAGTATAGCTGTCACGTTTACAAGCGTTTCGTGTTAGCCCGGTAAATATTTACAAAACCTGCCTTCCGTTTCCACGATAAATAAAAGAGCATGACAAAATGACATAAAGTTGGATCCCAGTCTTATTCAAAATGGGTGAAAGTGAGCATGGCAACGATCTACAGTTTTGAAGTATTTCACATTTGTTGATGGAGCTGCAAACAGAATGTTAAATGTAACCTATGCTGTACAGAGATTTCCTACACTTGGGATAGTACCGGTGCAGCGATCAACCACTTGAAACATACAGTCTCTAAAAGTTAGCACGTCGTCTCTCGCAAAAAGTACCCATCTAACTGACAATTACTGCATTTAAGTCGCCATAGGTAATCACAATGTCCAAAGTGAAGTGGCAGCGATGGAAAGACAAACTAGTCATCATGTGTGCGCGCAATCTAAGTATTGTCGATGAGGGATTCAAACGTTTTGTACTCAGTTAAACCCCTTGAACAAAGTACCGGAAAAACAACAATTTCCAGATATGTTTCTCTCTGTTATGTAAATACACAAAAATTAACTTCTGAGATGACCCCCGTTGCTTGGCGCAAGCGCAAGCGCCAAGCAGCTGACTATATTGGTGAAAAAAAACTTTGTCCCACATATATTATTCATGCATAGGTGGTAATGCTAATTGACTTCCATATATCCAAACTGTTTATGAATATTGAAGGAGAAAATTAAGGAAATGTCTGTAATTGTTCGCTTGTATATTACAGATGACTGAATTTGCTTTTTCTACATTCTGTCATTGAGATAACATTGTGGTAGGCTTAACATTTTGCTAACATTGTAGTCGTCTAATACACATTTTTAAACTTGTGGTCTACGTATACAAGTGATATTTATGGAATTGACGTACCACGATAGATTAAACTTAGTTGGAGATGGAAGTTTTAGTTTGATTCTTGCTTTAATCTTGATAGCATTAATGTCGTTTATGGAATCACTAGAGCAATGAGTAATTCCTTATTAAGTAATACACCTCGTCTTGCTGAAGTTTTTTGATGCATGTAGCGGTCGCTGTTTTGTCAAAATTCGAGCGGAATCTTAGGTAAATAGGTAAATAGTGTTACCAGGTTATCTGAATTATTGTGGAAAATACTTTTTCGGACTTAATTAAGAAGACTTTGCTTTTCTTATCAATGTCATCAATGAAAACAACTCACATAGTGCAAATTCTGGCATGCAGGTGGATTAATCACACCTAAACGGAATCGTTTCGTGTTCTGATGGTCGTGTAAATGTTTACTGCTTTTTGTAAACGTGAGTGCCTTACTACCCAATTTAATCTATTATGCCAAACTTACAGATCACAATGTGTTCTTCATCTATTTATTGTATCATAATTATCCAGTTTTAAAGTGTATTTTAAAAAATGTTTCATGGTCTGTATGTAAAATAGTTATTTTCTGTATAATATGTTTTTATCTTGTTAAAATCATTTGCTATATTAACCTTTCAAGGTAAAAAAAGTACTTTAATGTGTTCAACTGAGTTGCTGGACAAAGGTAAGGTCTGAAGTGCATTATTTATATATCTAAAAAAAATAATGACGGCTATATGCAGTAACTATTGATGTTATTTATCATTCTGACGGCGAAGCCTACTTACACGAGGTTATCACTATGACGGCAAAGTCTACCTATATGAGATTTATGTTTGAAATTATTGACTTTATCTGAACTAAATTATTAGATGATATAAGGGTACCTGTCTGACTAGAGAAAAAAGTTCTTCAGATTCTTTTTTAATTTTGAGTGTTAGTGACTTATTGTTTAATTTTTTAAATTCCTCTAGTTCGTATTCTAGTAATTAGTTTTTAATTTTGATGGTTGGTGGTCTTTTTTTTTTAAATTTGAGGAATGGTTGATTAAGGTTGTTTTAAACTTGGAGGTTTTGTGACCTTTTTTTTCTTTTTTTTTTTCTTGAAAACTTGAGGGTTGTTGATCTTTAGTTTTCTGGAAAAGGTTGGTGGATAGGTACCATACGGTGTTTTCAAAAATGTTGAAGCTTGGTGGTCATAGGGTTTTTCTAAAAAAAGTGGTGGTATAGGATTTTTGCGAAAAGAAAATTCTTTTTCTCGTGTGGTGGGTAGAGTATTTATATTTGAATAAAAAAGAAGAAAAGGATAGGCGGTGGTATCCTAGAGTTTAAAAAAAAATGGGAGATAGAATGGGTTTTCCTAGGGTAAAAAAAAATAAAATTAAAAAGGATAGGTGAGTAGGAGGGTGGGTGACCCAGGATACAGTATAGCGAGGGTATCGCAATATCCCCTAACGGATTTTTTTTTTTTTAAAAAAAAAGAGAAGAAAAGGTGGGATCATAAACAGCGCTATACTTGATTAATAATCATGTCATCACATCAACATATTTATGCAGCGTTCATTCTGATGTCCACACCAGGTGTTGATTAAGTATACGGTAGCAGATAATTATCAAGTCATCTAACTGTTAACACATGTGTTACTCAATCATTACGAATTTTGATAAAGTAATTCAGCTGTTGTCTCTTGTAAAATCCAAAGTAACATGGAAGAATCATTTATATTGTTTATCACTTGATTGTAAACATTACCATTACAATCTAAGAGTCTGATTACGTTAAATAGATTGTGTGTGAAAAATACATGTACAGTGAATGATCATTAAAAAATGGAAGTCAAAGTCTTTTTATCCGGATTATATTTTCCGTGCAGAGAGGGGAAATAACTTCAGCATTTCAATGTGTGGTAATAGTGGAATCTTGGTAAAACGGGTACATGTCTAAATGGGTATGTTGATATATCAAATCGTGATTCGCAATTGGAGTATGAATATGCATATAATTATGGTTTCAACAGTAGACCATTGCTTCTGTACTCTCTAGGACAATGATTAATTTCCAGTTATTAATCACTAAAATATGGAATTAACTATACAAGCATTGATATTCACAGTATAATCTATATTTTAAAAATTAATAAAACACAGTACACAATTTCAAGGAAATCCCCCTCGGTTTCCATGTTCTCTCGCTCGGTCTGTCTGTCTATCTGTCTGTCTCTCTGTATGTCTCTCTGTCTGTCTGTCTGTCAGTCTGTCTCTCTCTGCTAGGTGGTCAGTCAGTCTATCAGTTTTACACCCAAAAATCCAGATATCTCCGTGTATGTGGGTATATGCCTGTGTGCGTTGTGTGTCTCTTTCTGGATCTATGATAGTAAAACTGACAGACAGACGGAGAGAGAGAGAGAGAGAGAGAGAGAGAGAGAGAGAGAGAGAGAGAGAGAGAGAGATTGGTGGATGGTCAGCAATGGTATGTCAAGCATAATAATGACTTGGATCAATTGTAAATAACTTTCAGTTTTTGTATAGGCCCCATTTGTTCGTCAGTTCTCATAGCCTATTTCCCCACTCGATTCTCTCTCTCTCTCTCTCTCTCTCTCTCTCTCTCTCTCTCTCTCTCTCTCTCTCTCTCTCTCTCTCTCTCTCTCTCTCTCTCTCTCCATAGTAATCAATATTGACTACAGGTTTTTTTGTAATTGTTCAGTTCAAATGTGAGTAAATAAAGCACTATGCTAAAGTGTGGAAAATACTAGACCTCTTGTACATATTTAAATTGTACAAGAGAGAACTGGAGAGAGATTAGAAACGAGGAAGATACAACACAATGATGAATTCTACGGAGAAAGAAGACAAGATAAAATAAAAGAGCACGTATATATATATATATATATATATATATATATATATATATATATATATATATATATATATATATGTGTGTGTGTGTGTGTGTGTGTGTGTGTGTGTGTGTGTGTGTGTGTGTGTGTGAAAGTGCGCGTGAATAAAAGAGAGTACCTTTGATACAGACAATATACTATTCCACTGATGATAATCAGTGCCAATATCGAACCTAGCACTGCCGTCGCAATTCTAAATCCGTTCATCGAATCTTCAAGAGCTGAAAGTAATAAAAGTCGCTTCTCAGGTTCATCCGATAGAAATAATTTCAAATACAAAAGAAAATTAATCAAGATCCGAAATTATACAATTCTGAGTCAATTTGGGGGGAACTCAGTCTTGAATATTGAATGTGACTTTTCGATCCGTACCAAAAGGGGAAAAAAAAGTCACGTATAAACCTGTTTTTTTTTTTTTTTTTTTTCCTTTTTATCGGGTTAAGATGATATTTGGACAAGGAAATAAAATAAGATATATTATTGTAACCGATTCAGGGGTATGAACTTATATTTTAGTACAAGAGATTTTTTTGTTGAAAGCCGGCATTTCAAATGAAAACAAAAAAAGATGGTGTACTGATTTAGGGGTCGATAGAGCATGTTTTATGTTCGTAAATATCTAGTTTCATCTAGAATTCTACAGAGGAGCTGAATACCCACGCGCTTTTTTCAGTTATGTTTAGCTCGACCCCAGTAAAAGTGCCTCCACCCTCATGTGATGGATTATATTTCTGAGAAAGTTATGCACGTCAACAGACGATCCCAATCATATATACCAAGGTTTAAAGTCTTTATCTTGAACGGTGTAGAAGGAGTTACGCGAAATTACGTACACACGAACACACGGGTAGTATCACGTAATTCCCGCCTTTTCTTCGAAAAGCGCAGGGACAATGATTGCGTATAACAAGTCCTTAATCGTTCTTTATATGGTATCACTACACTTATTAAGTTCAAAATATATTTCCTTCATTTTCAGAATTTTTGATGAAATATAATTCATTAGTTACAAGTTAAAATGTACCGAAGATAATATTACTTATGCTAGGCACTAACTTGATATAACATCCAAAAATCAACAAAGGTCATATCGCATTTTCTGGAAATAATTGTATTTGAATGAAATTACTAGAATTTAATACAAATAACTTTTCAAGATTCAGCCGACTTTCACTTGTTTGCTTTGTCATCCTACGCAAAAGCCAAGAGGCTAAACTAAATAAACATTTTGTTTTATCTCCAAGATAAATCACAGAACAAATACTAATGATTTTCTTAGGGATTAAACGAGGATGCAATAACAGTTGATTAGATGAGTTAGTGTAGTGATACCATATAAACCGATTCTAGTGCAACTAGGTGAAATAAGTTATTATATGCTCCTACCTGCATACTGCTTTAGTAGTTTTTCATAATCCGGTGAATTTGTGTTTGGCGCAGAAGGGATGAGAGTATTGCTTGTTGTATCGTTGTATTGCGGTGACCTTGTTGAATTCATTATAGATGTTGTCGTTTCTGTTGTTGATTCTGATCCAGTCGAACTGAAAGACCCAGTTGGGGCTTTAGTCGTTGTATCTGATAACACACTTGAAGTTGTTATCGAGTCGTACGTGGCAGATGCATTTTTCACAGCAGAAGTTGAAGCTGTTGTGCTGGTTGTAGTCGATATGGATGTTGCTGGTGTTATTGTTAGTGTTGATGTTGTTGTCGGTGTAGATGTTGTCGTTGTTGAAGTTGTCAGTGCAAATGCTGTTGTTGTCGGTGTAGAGGTCGTCGTTGCCGTTCTCGGTGTAGATGTTGTTATTGTTGTTGTTGTCGGCGTTAAACTCGTAGTTGCTGAAGTTGAGATTGTAGATACTGTTATTGTAGAAGACACGAATGGTGATGATGACGACGAGATATTGGTCATCTGTGCTTGAGACCTCGATGTCTCCTCAGCAGAAGTTGAAGCTGTTGTGCTGGTTGTTGTAGATGTTGTTGTTGGTGTTGTTATCAGTGCTGATGTTGTTGTCAGTGTAGATGTCTCTGTTGTTGTTTTCTGTGTAGATTTTGTTGCTGTCGGTGTAGACGTTGTTGACAATGTATAGGTCATCGTTGTTGTTCCCGGTGTAGATGTTGTTGTTGTCGGCATAAAACTCGTAGTTGATGATGACGACGAGATATTGGTCGTCTGTGTTTGAGACGTTGATGTTTCCTCAGCAGAAGTTGAAGCTTTTGTGCTGGTTGTCGTCGGAGTTGATGTTGTTGTCATCAGTGTTGATGTTGTTGTAGATGTTGTCGCTCCTGCTGTTATCAGAGCAGATGTTGTTGCTGTCGGTGTAGACGTTGTTGGCAATGTAGCGGTCGTCGTTCCCGGTGTAGATGTTGCTATTGTTGTTGTCGTCGGCGTAAAACTCGTAGTTGCTGAAGTTGACATTGTAGATACTATCGTTGTAGAAGACAAAAATGGTGATGATGACGAAGAGATATTGGTCGTCTGTGTTTGAGACGTTGATGTTTCCTCAGCAGAAGTTGAAGCTGTTGTGCTGGTTGTTGTCAATGTAGATGTCGTTATCGGTGTAGATGTTGTTGTTGTTGTTGTTGTTGTTGGCGTAAAACTCGTAGTTGCTGATGTTATCATTGTAGATACTGTTATCGCTGTGGACGGCATGGTGCTCGAAATTGTTTGAGACGTTGCTGATGTTTCCTCAGGAGTCGAAACTGTTGTGTTGGTTGTTACATCGGTCATAACAGTTGTGGTTGACCTATTTGCCGTCGTCATCGCAATCGTTGACGAAATTGTTGAGGTCGACGCGACATATGATTCGGAGTAAACTGCAATAAATCAATACTAATATTATAAATAATAACACCAATCAAGCAAATAATGATTATAACAATCATCATCATCATAATAATAATACGACAATGACGATGATAACGCTTATTATTATTGTTAGTATTATTATTAATATTATTATTATTTTCTTAATCAGGCTAACAGCAAATGATTCCCACTTAAGCCGATCCTATTCTATGGATAATAAGAAAATGTACAAGGCGGATTGATGTATATGTACATGATTGTTATATTGCCTTTTACGAGAACAATGCAGACGTTGTGTTTTAAAGATGTATATATCTAATACTACTGGAAGATTTACATTTTAAAACAGAAAGTTAGAGAGCAGAAGGGACACTGCATTTGTTCCATATTTATATCTTTCCGCTCGCTTTACACATATATGCATTCATACCTACATAATGCCTACCTACATGCATGCATACATAGATACATACATATTAGTGTTGATGCAAAAGTTCGCGAACACAACGTATAAATGTAAAACGAACCAAGCTACCTTATCAGACTTTGCCGTACATAATATTGTAATAAATTTGGGTATGTTCCATTTGTATTTACGTCTCCATTTATAGGTTCGTTAGATTTTAGTGATTAGTTGTTTGATTATGGGAAGTCGGTGTTGGGAAAATATTTCCCACCCCTAGTAATTAGCCAATTTCTAGGAACAGACGTCATACTTAGAATTGTTAAGAGACTTGGAAGTGACATGAACTGGTTTCGTAAGAACAACTGTGAATCAGTCTAGAAATGGGTTCAGATACAATAGAGAATATACGGGTTTGGTGGTCCATCATTGGTTAATAATGAAAAGTGAAATGTTAATAAAGAATTATATTTAGAGCTTATCCTATCTGTACCTAAAAATAAATAGAGACAAGATTCTATTGATGCAGTTTTAGTATTTCCCTGCATTTGGTGTTTGAATTGTGTTATGTATGCTTCATGCCACGGCAATGCTAGCAAGGAAAAGCCATGCAAATGTGGAGAAAAGTCATGCAAATGTGAAGTTGTAGTTGTGATATTGTGGTCATTTATTGATTGATTAGAGAAAAATTGTAGCTATCATAGTCTGGGCGCGTTACGAGAACTTCCAGTTGACAACGAATGTTGTCGGGAAGTCCTTGGAAATAGGGGAAAACAAAAGACTTCCAGCCCGACCTCACGCAGTTATTTGATTAGCTCGGTTGAGGAACCCCTGTGCGTGTTACAATATCAACCATTCCTAAACAAAAGTGTGAAATTTTCAGAAAATGTGCAGTCTGGATTTACAAATATAACAGCTTCTTCCCGGTCACGTAGGGTGACCCGACGTAACTACGTAACCCGGGCGCTTCCATTTAAATATTTTTTCAATTGCAAAAGTAATATGTCAGACAAAATCGCGCGAAACTTAAAAATATCGTTACTGAATGACGCGCTTCAAGTTTTACTTCGTCATTTAGAAAATGGCACCATTTGATCCGATGGATACCGTTACAGTACAACTTTAACAGGGGCATAAGAA
Organism: Margaritifera margaritifera; assembly: GCA_029931535.1. NCBI lineage: Eukaryota > Metazoa > Mollusca > Bivalvia > Unionida > Margaritiferidae > Margaritifera > Margaritifera margaritifera. Next base: position 2,056,515 of record JAQPZY010001494.1, read on the forward strand.
ATCAAACCTGTGCGAAAATTCAAGTCTGAAGCATAATGATGCAAAATCTCATTGTAAAATTGTACTTAAACTTTCATAAATCGCTAACTGATAATAAGGAAAGAAAGGCTTATCATTGCAAGGTAAGACGCAGTGTAGTATGTTAGCTTGTAGCACAAATGGCACAGATAATTTTCGGTCGCTTGGTGTCGAGTTTATCCAATTCCACCTTGTCAGAATATTTTCTTTTAAAAAAAATTTAAAAATTTGTTTATGTCAGCTCGATGAAGAAGTTTGGGTGATGCATCACCAGAGAAAATCTAGGAGTTTCTAAAACAATGAGATTTATAGAACAATGAGATTAATGAACAACAATGAGATTTATAGAACAATATTTGACCTTATTTTTTAAATGATTTTACTTTTTTACCTTCATCTTTTATTTGATAACGTTTTAAATAATTTTGACATCTATACCTTTGATTTTTCATCTTTTATGACTAGCTGTTTACTTTTTTTGGGCGATGTGTGGTGGAGTTGGGGCGCTAAAGATTTCAGCAATTTGATACCTTTACACTTTAACAACCTGACCTTTACTCAGTACTATATAACCAGGATTGTGCTGATGTGCAGATAAACCATGTGAATAGATAAATAGGGCCTACATTACCGAAAGGTCAAAATAGAAAAAGAAAGATGAAGAGATGCAGCATGCAAGAACAAAACAGTGTTAGTGAAGTCAAGATAAACGAAAACACTTAAATTAAAATACATGTGAATTTATGAAGAATTTGATTTTGAATATTGAGTAGTCAAGAGAATCCTAAGAAAGGATATAAAAATGAAAAGAATTTGAAGAAAGATTCAAGGACAGTTTGACAGTTTCATCGCAAGACGTTAAGCGGTGTGACTCATGCCTTTCACAGCTGCTCAAAATCTTACCAGGCCGAAAATAAATTGATTTAGTTCATAAACTAGATGCAATAATCTTACAAACTTTAACAGGTATGTTTAACATTGGTATGTAAAATAAATGGACTGAATTTCAGTCATATGACTTTGTTTAATTTAGTTCTATATCAAATGTCCACGAATGTTGATATCAACCCTCGTATACATACGTATCTACATATATATCAGCCCTCTTTTACATACGTAGGTAAGTACCTACATATATATCAGCCCTCTATTACATACGTACCTACCTTCATATATATATATATATATATATATATATATATATATATATATATATATATATATATATATATATATATATATGCATCGGTTGGTATGTAGGTCGACAGACAGAGAGATTTACTACTGCTATGCAATCGTACATGTAACTTTACCTCGCAATTTTCTCCACCATACATAGCACAGAACTTGAAACCCGCTTTCAGGGGGATACCATACGAATATTCATCGTCGCAATTTGAAATTAATATTAGTTCATTTTCTTTCTTTTTTTTCTGCAATCTGCTTTCTGCACTAGAACGTGATCACTTGCACCGAGGAAGAACGATAACTGGAGTTTCTCCTCTCAGTTGGGGGGGGGGGGGGAGGCAAAAATCTATTTCCAAGCGCAGGTGGATAAAGAAAGATAGCTAGGAGTGCTGGATGGAGCTCTGGCCAGATGAATGAAGTCGTGTTCAATTCAAAGCGACACCTTACGTAGCTTATGTTTTAGCTGAACAATATATTCACGTGCATATGCTAATTTTATTCCTTGTTTAACTATTCCAGGCAAGCAACAATGTCTGTTCTTACCCGGAAGTAGTGCCGAGCGATAGAGAGATAATGAGAAAGAGAAAAAAACATCCCCCCCCCCCCGAAAAAAAAGGGAAGAACATAATTGCTATTAAAAAAAATTACTCTCATCAAGCCGAAAACGCTGTAGGTATCGATGACAACTCTATGTTCATCAAACAACATACTTGAGGACTGTACTGTTTTACCTCTGCCTACCCCTCCTAGCCGATATTCTAATGTGATTCAATTTTTTTTTTATTTAGCTTGTATGCCTGGCAAATGTGCCTCTGGTTATATTTCTGAGATCTCGATGAATTTCAAAGTTTTGTCTATTGTATTGGATCTAAAAGTTTATATCTCTCCTACGGTATGAGGCAGATTTGTTCCCTCCACCCCCCATAATGGAAATAAAAATTATTTTTAAAAAAAAAGCTACTTTAGTCTACTAACATCTAGGATTTTTCCGAAAGTATCAAGACGTTTTCAAATACATTGAGACCTATCTTAGCGAATACCTCCATATCAAGTACACCTGTCAAGAAAGGACAACAGTAATTCATCCCTTTTTCATAACTTCACTTTCACATTCAAGTTTATATAAAAGACACCTGCGTAGAAAGGACAACAATGTGAACCAATTTCTTCCGAATTTTACTTTTATATTTAACATCTATACAAAAGGACACCTGTCTACAACGGTCAAAATGATGTGTCCCCCCTTTAATGTCCTTTATGCACAGGTTTTACTGTTACTTACGAGCTGTGCAGATAATCACAAGAAGAATCGACATTTTATGCAGGTGTTCGCACCACCTTAGCACTGCTTTCAATTCCGAAACTGAAAAATACAGTGATATAGGAAATAAGCCTGAAAAACGAAATTTCTTTTGATCTGAAATGCTAATTATAAAACAAATTACGAAACATGATACGATACATTTTATCACGAGATATATAGCAAATCTGCTGTATGATCTATTGATAATCCAGAAACTTGTATCACACACACACAAACACACACACACAAACAATATATATATATATATATATATATATATATATATATATATATATATATATATATATATTCACACACACACACACACGTGTCAGAACTGTTTTTGTGGTAATTTACTCTGTTGTAGCATCATCCGTGCCATTACAAACAAACACTGATTCACACTGTAAACAAATTATCAGATTACATTGATTGCCAAGGGAGAAATCAAGTGACCTGCCCACCCCCACCCCACCCCCACCGATCTCTCTCTCTCTCTCTCTCTCTCTCTCTCTCTCTCTCTCTCTCTCTCTCTCTCTCTCTGTGAATACATTAATTCTAATCCACAAGCCACCCAAAGTGAATGTATGTACGCACGTTTGTATGTATGTGGATAGATAAGACGGATATAAATATATGTATGCGTACATCTCTGTGTGTATGTACATTTATGTATCTATCTTTTTCCTCGTTTAAGTTCGAAACATGTCTTCTGTTTAACAGCAGAAATTGATATATGATAGAGTATTCCAGAGACACTTTGTCTCTCCCTGTGACAAAACATAGATCAATTGCCACGCAGACAGACAATCACAAAGATAAATAAATAGATAGATAACGGATATTTTTTCAAAGAATGCAATATAAACTGACATAATCAAACCAATCTATCAGATATAAATTTACATTACCTTACAATGAAGAAAGACCTCCTGGTTATGGTACGGTTGTATGAATAGGCCGCCAACAAAATGTAAAGCTTCTTTTTATAAAATATATTGTACACTTTTAAAGCAACTGTGACTTTTATTTGTTAATCTTCTCATTTTACGAAACTCTAGGTAATTTTATCCGAAATGCACGACTAAGATGTGTATTACGTCAGTGTCCATTGTTTTCACGCTCCCTAAAGAGATAAATGATACGGCAGTTGAAAATAAAAAAGCTTACCTGACAGGTATTGTAGGAACATCTGATGAAGTGTATAGGATACATTAACATAACTATTGAGAATAACAAGGATATGTAATACGACTGTAATGCAAGGTGTGTTTTCTATCTACACACTGCAAAAGAATAAATAAATAAATATCCCTTAAAAAGCAAATCTGAAGACTATATTGTCTTGGCCACCGCAGTAACGGCTAAAATACTATTCGAATTGAATTGATATTTTTCTTGTAAGATTTATTGTAATTGCGGACTATATAAACTTTAAATATATTAAATAGATAGATCGACATAGATAGATGGAAAGACAGACATATAGACGCAATTGGCGCTATCTCAATGATCCCGTAGATAAAGAGTTATATACAGACAGACATACGGATATATAGATAGGTAAACAGATAGAGTGTCCTGCACACCTTTGTAAAATTTGCGTTTGTGTGTGTTTTCATAATTTATTACATAGGAATAAATTTTGAATACCTGAGTTCTACTTTACTTTATCTGTTTTTTCATAATTACAGTAATAAAATAATTTCATTTATTATATTTAATAGTGTCGTTTAAGAACTTATTTCAAAAATATAAGTAGTGTGCGCATGCATATTTTGTACTATAATATTTCTAGTTTTATCAGTCTCCGATAAATTCAGGTTCATTTTCGGAATTTTAGTACAACTTTTAGTCTAGGACATGTTGTTACGAAATTTAAGTGCGCATGCACACTTTTGTACAGTGCACATGCGTACACTTCTTACATTTTCGCTAAGACATACTGGGATAGATTTATTGACTCCACCCATCGCTACAGGCATCCTAGGATATGCGTAGCCAAGTTCAGTGATAACCATAATCCCATGCACTTAGCATTACGGCAGCCATCTTGAAATCGACTCTGTCGCATGTCATTTTAATGCCAAGTCAACGGACGCTCAGTTGGCCTTATATCATAATCTTGATCGCATACCCGCCCTTAATGTTAAACCCGTGGAGTAATGTTAAGTTCCCATTGACACCACAGTGCCATATTTTCAAAATGGCGGCCGTAATGTTAGTTCCGATTGACCCCATAGTGCCATTATTGAACCCATATCGCCCCTTATTAGTACTCGGGTCATGACTGTAATGTGAAGCTGAGAGATAGTGGAGCTGACTTACAGGAAGACGAAGATTTATGCCAATCTCAGATTTTTGAATGCTTTCAGTTCTGTTATTTGTGGCCACGAATAAGTTCTGTCCGGTTGGTTCAATAAATTGATTGCGTCAACCTGAGTTACACAGTAAACATGAATTTAAACTCATCGAACATCCTTAACTCAACAAACGTTATAAAGGAACAAACATGTCAGGGAACGCAATTATTCCAGACAAGTGTCCTTTCAAAATTGAAATTTGTTGAGCGGCTTCTTCTTTTTTCGTCATCTTCTTCCTTCTTCTCCACTCTTCTTCTGTCTTCTACTTCTTCTTGCTTCTACGTTGTTATTTTCCTCCTCCTCTTTCTTTCTTTCTTGTTCTTCTGCGGTTGCTGCTTCTTTTTTCTCCTCGTTCACCTTCTCTCCTTCTCTTTTCCTTCTTCTTAATGTTCCTCGTTCTTAATGTTCACTCTTTCTTCTTGTTCTTCTCAAACGTTGGTGGTCTCCTTAGAATTTTCTGCTATCCAACATGCCGGCATCGGAGCCGTCGAGAGCATGTAGTAAAGGTGTTAAGACCATGCTCCCTTCCCTCAGACTGCGTTAAGCTTCTCTACGCAATGCACTATGGTAGAAACTTTTTTAATACGACGTAAAATTAGTAAACTTAAAACATAATTTTAGAATGTTAGTCAGTCTAAGAGTATTTATTTGTTTATTTATTAGTTAGATATCTACTTAGTTTGTAATCAAAACAATGTGTGATAACATAAGCGACTATAAATTATTAGCATCGCGGAGGTCGAAAAGGCGATAATTGAACTGACATAATGATGATAAACGAGGAAATTCATTCCTTTGCTGACCCTGCACCATAATCAAGAAAAGGCAATTAATGATGTCGTCACACTGTGCTCTAGGAATATCATTATTAATGCGATTTAAGATGGAATTGGAAGCTTACTTTTAACTTCCAGTAATAAAGTCCGGCATCAGAGGGGAAATACGTTTCTCTCCCCACCCCTCTCAACTTTTGAGACAAATGCAGTTATTATCTAATGTGACAAACTTCCCCTTTTTTACGCTAACTTTGTGATTGTTTAGATTATGTGACTATCTGTTGCTATTCTTTATCTATTAAAGTTCACAACATTTATGAAAGAAACAATCTGAGGTATTAAAAACATGTTTTCTTCCGTGTATTAAGATTTTCACTACCTTTGTTATAGATTCGTTTGTGAGGATGAAATCTGGACAGTGCATACGAGGACAATACAGATCAGCATTAAATATGGACAGTACATACGAGGACAATACAGATCGGCATTAAATCTGGACAGTACATACGAGGACAATACAGATCAGCATTAAATCTGTACGGAACATACGAGGACAATACAGATCGGCATTAAATCTGCACAGTACATACGAGGACAATACAGATCGGCATTAAATCTGGACAGTACATACGAGGACAATACAGATCGGCATTAAATCTAGACAGTACATACGAGGACAATACAGATCGGCATTAAATCTAGACAGTACATACGAGGACAATACAGATCGGCATTAAATCTAGACAGTACATACGAGGACAATACAGATCGGCATTAAATCTAGACAGTACATACGAGGACAATACAGATCGGCATTAAATCTAGACAGTACATACGAGGACAATACAGATCGGCATTAAATCTGGACAGTATATACAAGGACAATACAGATCGACATTAAATCTTGATACGATTAATTCCATTGACAAGAGTCACGTCCAGAATTTCATTAAATTAAGAATTTGTAAATTTACTGTAAATAAAAAAAATCTCCTTATTGTAAACAAAAAATATTATTCACCTGGGTATTTCGATCCTTCTATTACTATCTCTACATGTCATAACAATTCATTAATTGTGAAATGTATCACATGCAAGATATTGAGAATTCACCTTTTTTTTCGCTGGGTATTCATTTTCTGGGGTTTTGCTTTGCTATTGCTAGAAACTATAATAAAGAAATTGACTTCTGAAGAAAATTGAACCTCTTCTCCATTCCAGTTTAAGTATCGACAAAAATGTCATTTTTACAAAAGTCACGAAAAATGCTATACAGTAAAAAGATATATTTTGAAACTTTCCTGAAACTGAGGCCATTTTCATTTGTGCAAGTTATTGCCAGCCAATATTATAAGTTCTGGACATGACCACGTTTAAACCATCCCTATTTTATCATACATACACCTTTAAAAATCGATTAGGTTTTTCTCAAACTCTCCTTGAATTCAGAAGACGAATTATGCTAAGATACAGTTTAATAGGTTATCACGTTGTGAAGGGTATTGTAATTGATTTTAAAACTAATTACGCCGAATTTAAATGTCTCTGTTATGGCTTTGCTTAAATGTTTTATCCTGCGTCATCTTGAACATTCTTCTTTACTCTAGAACCTTATGTGACATTCGTGCGCAATATACTTTTGCAGAATATACATGGTGAATGTAATCGCAAATTTTAATAACTGCGATTTGTTAAAGAAAGACACGAGTAGTAGTAGATCCGCGAAAAAAAATTGCTGCGAAATAATCTGACATAGGGAAACTTCGAAATTTAGTTACTGGAAATAGAAGGAGGTGTACAGTATTTGCATATCTTGGTATATCTTGTACAAAACCAGGCCATACCCAACAATAATTACGGGGGACAATATGTGGTCCAATGGTAATTTAATGTTTGGGTCACTTTAGAAATGTAACATTACGGAAAAGTCATTATAGGGCCCTATGGAAATTTAACATGTTGAATGTCACTGTATGGCCCTATAGGAGTTTAACATTACGTTTCAGATAGTATGAGTTATGAGGTAGAGAGAGGCATGGATCACAAGTGAAATTTTAAATACTTCTATCATTTTGGCGTAGATTGCCACCCACACGCAAAAAAAAAATTAAAAAAAATAAATAAAATAAAATAAAATAAAAGCCAAAATATAAAAAATGATCAACTAACAAATTTAAATTCTCTCTCTCTCTCTCTCTCTCTCTCTCTCTCTCTCTCTCTCTCTCTCTCTCTCTACTTCATTAATCGAGTGTTTGGCCTACTATCGTGATATTAAAATCTTACTATTATAATAAATGGAGATGACAAAATGCTATAATTGTGGTACTGAAAAATTACCAAACGAAATACAACGAAGGAATAACAGATGACACTGACGTTAATGAGACTGCTCATTTAGGAAGCAGCTTGATTGCAGAAGATCGAAAGCTTATTTATATGTGCTGGGAAAAAAATGATCAGTACACATTAAGTTTTTATGTGGTAGAACCATTAAATATACATATTTCCACTAGCGAGTTTAAACAAAAATATACACAAAATACGAACAATAAATTGCAGGAAATATTCAAAGAAGGATATAAAGAATGATAGCAGAAAATAGAATGAAATACTATGCCGATGTCAGCCAAACAAAAGAAAAAGAGTACTGAGGTAGAGAGAGAATCGAACCACTAGTGAAATTTAAAACAGCACGATCTTTTTCGCATAAACTGTCGCCGACGCACCTAGAAAAGTAAAAACGATCCACCAATAAATTTAGAATTCAACTCTCTTCCTCTACTTTACTACTCTAGTGCAGTCCTACTATCATACTATTGAAACTTTACTACTACAATAAATGGAGAGGACAAAATGTTATTATTGTGGTACTCAGAAATGACCAATCTTCTCTAAATCTATCTCTTTTTTTGTCGAATAGTTTTAGGTTGACCTTGTTAAGTTTATGAGATCTTCTAACTGAACTGTAAATTTAGAATATAAATTTGTGTATTTATCAACTTCGAAATATTGATTTTCCTCATGCCTCATACTGTACAGTCTTGAACTTCTTGCAATCAGAGTTGGTGCTGGTTATCAAGATGCTATGATCAGCGAATGCACTCGATCAATCTGCATCTTTTCTGAAACATTGCAGGACATCTTGTTTCATGTTTTAAATCAACAAATCAAATCTTTCTATTCTCCTGAATGTTATATTGCAACACCACTAACTTTTGCTATACTTTGATCCCTTGAAACTTGTAAACAGACACATATTGTCAATTGATATTGAGATTGTTGATTTATGTTAAATTCATGAAACGTTTATATCACCTCTCTGAAAATTGTTGAATGTTTTGTAATACAGCGCTTCCACTAAATGTACAATAAGCTGCATCCTAAATGAGCAATCTCTACAACGCTGGTATCATCTAGTACTCCTCCGTTCCATTTTGTTTGGTAATTATGCAGTACCACAATTTTAGCATTTTGGTTATCTCCATTTATTGTAGTAGTAAGATTTCAATAGCAGGATATTAAGGCTAAACAAGAGTATTGAAGTAAAGAGAAAGAGTTGGACTTTATCGGTGGATCATTTTCTTATTTTATTGCGTACTGGCAACAACACCGGCCATGAAGATCGTACTATTTCAAATTTCAGTTGTGAACCAGTTCTCTCTGTAAGTCACTGCTGGTATGGGGTGTAATTGAAATTTAACATTACGTTTGGAACAAAATGGGGTCTAATCGGAGTTCAGCATTATGTTTGGTGCGGTATAGAGTCTAATGGGAATTTAGCATTACATTTGGGACGGTATGGTGTCTGATGGGAATTTAACGTTAACATTTGGGTCACTCTTTTGGGTCACTTCAGCGATGCATGGAAAATCAACCTTGTTGTGTACTATAGTACACATGTGAAAATTCAACATTATGTTAGAGATGGTATGGGGCGTAGGGAACTTAACATTAGGTTTGTGCCCGTATGGGGTATATATGAATTTAACTTTAGGGAGGGCATAGCACCCTGTGGGAGTTAAAAATTACGTTTGGGTTTATATAGCACTGTATGGGAATTTGTTATATTAGCAACATATAAACTTAAAAATTGAAAGTCATGTTCAATTTTAAAGAATGTCGCCAGATTGAAAGATCAAAAACAATTTCACATAAGAAATTTAGTTTTTTAAAAAAATAGAATTTCAACTGAGATCAGTTTATTTACGGGAAAAAATAACAATTGCTATTGGTACCGAGAGTGAAAGAGAGAACTTTATTATTTATTTTTAATGCCTATTTTTTATATTTTGTAAGGAAAATAACGGTGCTGTGTTTGAAACAGCACTTTAAAATTACGCTGATATATTTATCGTCATCCGAAACTGAGCTTTGAATGAACGCCCAACAATATATCACATTTGGTTTTGAAAGAAAAAGTTAAAATACTTATGCACTCATTGATCCTAATTACAGTATGTCCCTGGATTGTCGGACCCAAATGTTATAGTGTGCTGACAAGATTAGACATTATTCTACTTTTAATATATGTGTATACAAGAAGTTACAGTGCAAGCAGTACAGTGATTCTTACATGATCTCTCTCTCTCTCTCTCCATTTAAATGGAATTTTGAAACATAAATTTTAAAAAATCAGCTTGATTCAAGATACTTAGCGTACGTGCACATTTATTTCCCAAAATAGTAATTGATGTTGATGATGCAGCTGCTGCTGATGATGATGATAATGATGATGGTGATGGTGCTGATTGTGGTGGTGGTAGTGGTGGTAGTCGTGATTATTATTATTATTATTATTATTATTATAACCAAATATCTTTGTGTCATCTTGATATGAGAATGATATCTTGTTCATTCTTATTGTATACATGTCATGATTGAACGACATCAGTAAACTCTTTTTTTCTTGTTGTCCATATGACAAAACAAACACTCTCTGTACATTTCAAAATCGTACATTTTGTTTTATTGCACATTTTTTCCATAGCAAACGTTCTTTTTGTCGTGATCTATTTTAGATGCTCATAGTTTGGATCTCAGTCATACAAAAACCTCTATTTGGAGTACCTGACAGTTCGTCTTTGGACTCTGACAACTTACTTTGTCATTGTGGAATCTTAAAAACATTATCCTTGTGAGAGTCGCTTGTGTCGTAATAGTTTTGTCTCAACACTGGTATTATGCACATAAAATTTGTGTCAGTTAAAAATAACATCTTCTTGTAATCTAGTTAATATGTTTTCAAATTGTTGCAATAGAACTCGTACATCAGCCACACCGATAGCTCTAACACGGAAAAAGTGCATGAGATCCGTTTGGTTAATTTGTTCTTTTTGTTCTTTATCCAAACCAAGACCAAAGCATAGCCAATAAGAATATTTCTGCATTTGATAGATCTTTTGTAATTTTCATAATTTATTAGTTTGTTCATATTTTTACTGTTGTCATTTACGGAGATTTTCAATTTATTGACCGAACAGCGCATTATTCATTATTCAAAGTCCTTCTCGAAATCATTTAATACCATTTATATTTAATGATGTATCTAACTTGATATATAATTGAAGCCATGGCTGTTGATTGAAAAGGAGAGCTCTGAGATATGTGTTCGGTTTCAAACACAGTTAAATGTCCAATTTAATATTTTCAGTGGTGAATGACATACTTTGTTTTTGTAATGTACGTAGCAATATCGGTACTGTTGGCTTGGTAGCCTTACCCTCTTCAGTGAATTTCTTTTGCAACTTTGTTCTGGTACAGGTTTTTCTTGTGCTTAGAGGTTATTTTTTGAAATAGTTCAACAGTTCTTTGTGAATTTCCAAATCAATTTCCAAATTGTTCCCAATTTCATTACCATAGTGGATGTTCAACAAATTATAATGTATCCATCTAATCTGCCCATCTGATGCCCATTTTAAATTCTTTACAGGCATGTATTGTGACATCTCCCAACCATACAAGTAGTTTTAAATTATATAAGATTTAGGCTTTGTTGGATCGATCTGCCCATAATTTTTAAAATTTCTAATGTCATCTTTGTAGACATCTTGATTTGCTTTTATTTATTTGTTGGAGATTATACTGATTCCTCCTTTAATTCCACTATCACTGATGAAGAAAATATAGTAATCAGGCAACAATTCTAATTCTACTCCTGATGTTTAAAAACGAAAAGAAACAACAGTTTCGCCTGCCAATCAAGGATCACAGTAGCTATGATCAGGATCTAGCTTGTTGCGTTTTGCAGCTCATCAACTCCAGAAGAAATGCCAGGAACAGAACTCCGACCTGTAGATGACATTCTTCTCCCTAACAAAAGCCTTTGACACAGTCAGCCGTAGGGGCCCTTGGAAGATCATGGCAAGATTTGTATGCCCGGAAAATTCCATAATGGCATGTTCGCTCGTGCCTTGGACGACGATGAGTCATCTGAACCATTCTCAGTCACCAATGGAGTAAAGCAAGGTTGTGTGTTGGCCCCAACAGTCTTCAGTATAATGTTCTTTGCCATGCTTACTGATGCCTTCCGTGACTATGACACTGGGATCGACATGAGACACCAGACTGATGGCAAGATCTTCAATCTGAGGAGAACAAAGGCTAAGTTACAGGAAGTGATTATTCGTGATCTCCTATTTGCTGACGACTGTTCCCCGAATGCCAGATCTGAGCCTGACATGCAAAAGAGTATGGACCATTTCTCTTCAACCTGCGACAATTTCGTTCTCACAATCAGTATCAAGTAGACAGAGGTGATGCACCAACCTGCGTCAGAAAAGCCTTACGTAGAGCCTATCATCACAGTAAATGGCCAAATCCTCCCTGCAGTGGACAAGTTCACCTATGAAATCCCAGATGAGATGTACAGGCCACGTTACCGGGATGTCAGAAGAGCGAATACCAAAGAAGATCTTCTACGGTGAGCTGAAGGAGGGAAAGGGATCTCAGAGTGGTCAGAAGTTATTCTCGAAAGTCATCTTTGAAACATTTCAACATTGACCCTGAGTCTTGGGAAGATCTCGCACAGAATCGCTCCACCTGAAACAATCTCATCCATACTGGAGCTACAGACTTTGAACTGAGGAGATTTGCTGAGGCAGTACAGAAGCGCGAGCAGCGTAAAGCTCAGAACTGCTGCACGTCCTCTATTGATCAAGCAATCCCAAGCGGCATCTCGTGTCCAGTGTGCCACAGACAGTTCAGAGCACAAATTGGCCTGATCAGCCACTCACGTACTCACAGACACCAAACCAGTTAGTGATGTCATGGTCATCTTCGAACTCAAAGGACGAACAACAGCAGCTTGTTGTTTAACATATACACATGTCTAAATTCTTCGAAGATAACACACATCATTAAGGTGTCTTCCATTACATATTAGTTGTGAAGGTCGCCACATGTTTTAAGGTTTAAGTATTACATCAGATTTTGCACATGCTGGTAGTCATCATTTGATTTGTTTGTATTAAACAATTCTAGCTAAAAAAAATCTTTTGGAAGGGTATTTTCTTCATTGCATCTATGAAAGATATCTAAATGTTAATAAAACAGATGCCGCCAACAAGCTTTAATTCCATTGGAAATAGTCATGTAAGCTTTCGTAATTTCAACGCTTTTTGTGTTTATTGCTTGTCTTGTCTCTGTTTTGTGCTCGCCCTTGACATAGACTCAATGTGAGTCGAAAGAGCTTAGGCTAGTAAAAAAAGTAGTTGTGCACTGTTTGTTGCCAGTTTATTGCATTTATCTTAATAAATCCCTGACACACGCGATCCTTTGCTGGATCCAGACCACTTGAAAGGTTACTTATTCGCCATATGATTTGTATTCTGTGTTTGAATGTATGTGTGTATATAAATATATTGACACAAAAACTGATAACGGCGCAAATTTAAAACGGTTTCCCAGCGTTTCGAGCAAAACTAGCTCTTCGTCAGAGGAATAAACAGCTTAGATAAACAAAACAAAGACTAACCACAAAATCTAAAACAAATTCTGGACTCCAACATGTTAGAATCAGTAGGAGAGATTTACAACAAGAGATATAAAAATAAAAACTTGTGTAACAATAATAAAAGAGCGAGTTATTGTGTCTATCACATAGAGAACATGTTTTCATCTAATTCCAGGTTGTGGACAAAGGACGGAAACACAGCGTGACGAAACCTCAACGCCATCTACAAAATTTACTAAGAAATTATATCCCGTTAGAAATAAAGAAAATCTGAATACATCCAATGATTTACATTGCAAGGAATAAAAAAGAAAAAAAATATAATTTATACAAATATTGAAAATGGACGGCTACTGATCGCTAGTTGCTGATGTTAGTATGAGAGAGAGAGAGAGAGAGAGAGACAGAGAGACAGAGACAGAGAGACAGAGAGAGACAGAGACAGATACAGAGTCAAACTGACCTTTGATACAAAGTTACAACGTATCAGTCAACAACTTCCCTTTCACTTAAACAGTGACACCTGTATAAACTATGAATGGCATTGTTATGTCCTTCAATTGGAATTTAATGAAACACAAGCGACTCCAAAATAAATCTATATCTTTTTTCTTTCGTTGAGGTACTAGCCAAGACCGATGGACCACACTACCTTGGCAACAATCATTACGCACACAGCACTTTCAAATTTTCCCGCAACCGTGACAGCAGCATTTAGACAATCCCAACACCTTAAGTTGTATTTTTCTGCCTCATCTTTTCATAATGGTATCTTCAAATATCATTGATGTATTGCATCATATTTTCCTAATATTAATAATTCGTTCTGTTTCTTTGGCTACATGACATTCCAACCTCTTCAACAAAGTTAGTTTCGTTCAGTGTTGAAGGAGAATCATAGCAGTAAAGTAGTGTGTATTACTGCTCGGTGTTCAGGTTTCATTCATTAATATTGAATGACGTGTACAATTTTAAATCAAACGTTGAAATATTATTATTTTCTTTTTATTTGGTTTTTTTTTTTTTTTTTTTGTTTCAATTGTGTTATTCCTACAACTTAACAGAATGATTAATATGCTTGTTTTAAGTATATAATAAAAAAGGTTACTGACTGAGTATTAAAACAATATTGGGCCCTCGTTCATGTGGTGTAAAATGCCCTCGCAAGCTCGGGCATCCTTCGCCACATAACTCCGGATCTAATATTCTTCAATACTCAGTTAATAACCTATACTTAATGAGGTAATGTTTCGTTACAAGTCTCCAAAAAATGTACATTGCATGGGAAATTACCGATATAGATAGTAAGCTTACGAGAGTTACATCCATTTCAATCAATAAATTTGTAACAAATGAAGGGTCTTACTGGGTAATTTCTAATAATAGACTTTATTCAAATAATGTTGTAAACTTATTTTTATAGTATTTTTTTCATCTTTAAGAAGCAGTGGTAAAAGGCAAGTTTAATCGCCAATCTTAGACAGATGAATTGTTTACCTAGTTCGTTGTATTGTGCCACTTTTCAGTTTTGCTCAACATTGCTGTCGAAAATCAATGTTTCCCCAACAGAGTCAAATTCTCTAAATTTATCAAGGAACTCAGCTGTTTGTTTTGTAAGTTCCTCTTTAATCACCGAACCGGATATTTTAAAAATTTGTACTTATTTTCAGGACAGCTAGTTTTTACATTCATCATATGAACTTGCCAATAACCGGTTGATTGAAATCTTCATCAAATCGAACGGTGATACTGAAGATTTTGTTCTTTGGCGCTAGACAAGTATAAGCTATTTAAAGTGAACGGTAAGTCCATTCTATAGATATACGCTATCTTTTCTCCTATTGTCATACATTGAGATGCATTTTTTTCAGATCGATTTGAAGTTTGTAATCAATAGAGTCGAAATATTTACCAGATGTGTGCAGGGTAGAATCGTCAGTGAAGATGTCAGTGTTAGAGTGCACTGGATACAAAGGTAAGTCATTGATAAACAGTACAAAAAGAAAAGGCCCTAAAGTAAAGCCTTGGGGAACACTACTAAGTATATGACCCGAATCAGAAGTATTTTTGCCCGTACAAACAACATTGATCTGTTAGCGAGATATAATTTGAATAAAAAAATTGAGTTTGAGAAAATATAAAGGCTGATAATTTCTTAATGAGCACCGAATGGTCAACTTAATCGAACGATTTCTTAACATCAAAGAGATTCCTCCAATAAGTCCGCCAAATTCAATCGCTAGTAGCCACTGGTCTACAAATTTCGTCAAGGCAGTTTAACATTAATGTTTTGTTGGAAACCTGGCAGTTATTTCCGGAGGAGTGTTACTGGTTCAAACATCTGAAAAGATGCTTGATGAAATGACATGTAATTCAATATGTTTTTCAAGCACTGGTACAACATATATATGTTGATTGTTTGATAGGCCATTCTTTTCATTTCGTTTATGAATTGCGAATACCTTGGCTATTTCCAGTTACTCTGGACATTTTTGGAAATATATCTTTCAATGAATCAGAGGTTTACAACGCCGAAATTTTGATAATTGTTAGGTGTATTCCATCTAGACCCACCTATTCATTAGTGTCTATTTTAGTGATAATATCAATTATATCAGTTAATGTAATAAGGGGTATATTAAGAGTAGCACGATCGGGTACCCTTTTCATGCCAATAGAAATTATATTTATCTGTACTGGGTTCTGCAAGATTACTCTAATCAAGTAGTTGGGAAATATTAGTAACAAATAGGTTAATTTGTTTTGCAGTATCGTGACTGTCGGTGTAACTAGTGCAATTAACTATAATTTCACATGAACTTTCAAGTACTGATTTCTTAAAAGATAATTCTTTTAGGTGATTCTAGAGGGATATGTTATCAGTGCTATAAGCAATGGCTTCTTGGAGAAAGGAGCGTTATTTTTTGATAATTAGGAATTTGGCTTTGTTCTGCCATAAACGATAATTGGTGAAGTCTTTACATTTATTATGATAGTTTCGTTTACGTTGTGCCTCAGTGATTTCACTAGTATACCATTCTGGTTGTTGTTATCATTTGATTTTTTTTTTGGAATTTTTAATTTTTTGTTGCTTTTTTGGGAGCGTGCTTTTTAGGATTGTAAGAAGTGGTTCCAGAGAGACAAATTATAATCTAGATCTGTTTTTGAAAATGTTAATGAGCTAATATTTTGAGACAGTTCCGAGAGAAATTCACTTTCAGTAAATTTCTTAAAGCATCGGTATATCATATCGGAGTGTAATGTGAATTATTCTTCTTTGAGCTCTGCTGCTTGCTAGTTACACAATGGGATAGTGCTCACCAAAAGAGAAAGAATGTATTTTAATCTTGTAGAGGTTGTCGGGGTGAGTAGTGTAGATTTGGTCGATCATGGTAGCAGAGGATGGGCTGTTCCCTTGTTATTTGTGTAATGTCGTGCAATTCTATCTTATGAAGTAATTTGGTATTAATATTGAAACTGAAGTCAATATTAAAGTCTCTATGATGATTACTTCATTTTTAAAAGCTAATGGGACCTTTATCTCAGGCTCAATTTTGACCAGCCTATGATGAGGGAGAGTTTATAACTGGGTAAGCAGATCATATATAAAATATAATTGATACTGAGAAAGCTTAATTCAATCCATATTAATTATACATCTGATATTTCGAAAGTTTATACAAGTTCGATTGTTTGGCACAAATATGATTATTCTTCCTCCCATTACTTTGCTTCGAAATCGTCTTTCCAACGAATTTTTTTTCTTCTTCTTTCTAGAAATAGCACAGTCAGGTACATTGCAGTCAAGAAACATTTCACCTGTAATCCAATTACTGTAAGGTGGGATTCATTTTGTACAGTAAGTCCTAGTTCATAGAGCTTTGGTAAACTGTGTATTATATTGAGGTTGATAATTTGTAGACCTTTCTGTTTTAAATTTTAAACCAAAGGATATACAGGGTATACTTTTTTCAATCGGAGTAGAATCTAGGAGAGGTTTATTTTCTCCTTATCGGCTAGAGAAAAAGACATTTATACCTTTTAATTTACAGCTACTCAGTATAAATATCACTGAGAACATAATATATATATATATATATATATATATATATATATATATATATATATATTTGACTGAGGTACATGTAATATCATTGTATCCAGACTTAAGTACATAATGGTTATAATTCCAGATAGATAGATAGATATATCACGGCTGTCACATACGTACTGTTGTCTTGACTATGTGTTCCTTTCCCCAAACTTGTAATGTGATCGAGCTTGCTTCGATAAATATGCCATCTGTTTTATGTATTTTGGTTTATTTCCCCCCCCCCCCCATTTGTTGGTTGCATTGTGCGTCTGTGGTTATTATGTTGCCTAGGTCGGTGTTGAATAGATGAGAAATTATTGCCCAAAGGGTTGGTTGATTTCTGTTGCCCAAGGGGTTGGTTGATTTATGTTGTCCAAGGGGTTGGTTGTTTTTCTGTTGCCCAAGGGGTTGGTTGATTTCTGTATTAGCAAGGGAATAACTTTGTACATGTTTTTCAAGAGGCTTCCTGAATCCTTGTCTCTAAGGCGGGTCAGATCAGAGTCATATATATATATATATACATTTCCAATATCATTTATAAAAGAATCATTCTCAAGCAAAGAGTAAATAGAAAACTGAAAAACTTTTCTCCGTCTCCACTGAATCTTTTGTATAAGTACATTAACTAGAATCAAATGAAATGGCCAGTGATAAGTTAATGAAACAAAAGTGTATGCTGTGCATGCCATTTCAACACACAGGTGAGAATCATTACGGGTATTATCTGAAAATCGATAGGTATATAACAAAAATATAATTGCCATAGTAATACAATCTTGATTGCTTGCTGGATC